>JADRCO010001887.1:0-16409 GCA_021464525.1 Rhizophagus sp. LPA8_4_AMF | reverse complement strand
AAAAAAAAAAAAAAAAAAAAAAAAAAAAAAAAAAAAAAAAAAATAAAAAAAAATATATAAATAATAAAACAATTCCGAAAGAAAATTCTAATTTTAAGATGAGACTGCAGTAAATTTATTTGTGGCGTGAAGTAAATATCGTAATAATAATAAATACGAAATACAATCGGGAACACATATGCATCGAACGGATACGCTCATATGCAGGAAAGAACTTAATAACTTATGTACCAAATTTTACACCATCAACAAAAGCGCCCCCTTAAATTCAGAGAATTTCTTTTAAAAAGGAATATCTTTCATATACTTTCTAACCTCTTTCTTTTCATTCATTCACAAAATGACTAAATTTGTGATTTTATTCTTTACTATTTTCTTAATTTTCAATAACGTTATCGTCAGTTCAACTCCAATAAAAAAAAGACATGGACCATTCCTTCCTTGTGAGGGAATTTATCCCAATCAAATTGATAATTTTTTAATTACTCCAAACAAATTAGCCTATGGACAACAAGTATTCGTAAAGTTTACAGGATCTCGTACTGTACAAACTGATACCGGAGCTATTTGCGAAATTGCGATTCAAAGAGATGACGGACTCTCCGTATTTCAAACTAATATAAATTTATGTAATAATTCCGTTGGAATGAATTGTCCTTTAGGACTAGGAGACAGTCAGATCAATATTTCATTTCCTATTAACGGTCCAACAACTGCAACACCTGCAACACCTGCAACAACTGCTAATCAAACGGACACTACGATTCATAAATATTCGATGTCTTTTTCAAGTAAGTTAATTAAAATGATTAAAAATGATTAAAAATGATTGAAATGATTGAAATGATTAAAATGGTTTATTAATAATAATAATATTTTTTCTTTAGTTAAAAATGCGGACCAGACTTACCTTTCTTGTGTACTTGGTTTTGTTGATATGGCATAAATTTATTTTTTTTTATTTATTTTTTTTTTTTTTTTTTTTGAATTTGCGTAATTTAATTTAATAAGTTTTAGTACGTTTTAAAAAAAAAATAATTTTAATATAATAATAATATAGTTAAACCATTAGAAATTTATTTTTGACGCAGTATACATTTTTCGTATTATATACGACATACAGTATACTATATATTATATACTCATATATTATATACACCATAATAAATAGTTTCAAAAGTACAGTATCAAGAACTCAATATCTTTGTAATAATTATTTAGGAAAAAAAGAGGATCGAATTAAATAAATCAAGTTAAAAACTGAAAAATAATAATTTTCATTATGTACTGTATGTACTGTACATGCATCATTATGTTGTCATGAATTTATCTTTGATATTTTTTTCTTTATAAAAGTATCATGATTTAAATATTCTATAAATGGTATATCTTATTCAAATTGGGGAAAGTTTTCTATGTATTTATAGTAGATCCCATATTCAACTTTTTTGTTTATTTTATTATAATCTCTTATTTTGGTCATTCTTTCCAAATCTTTAAATAACTTTTTTTTTTTTCTTTTTTACCTCATTATTTATTTTCTTTTTTTATTTTTTCAGAATATTATCATTCGCTAAAAAAATTTCCGTTTAATATGTTAAACAAAGGCAAGGTTGATTGTTAAAATGGTTACAATAATATAAATAAACCAATGAAGGAAAATCATTACCTATTAAATTGTAAACTTGATTGAAACTTGATTAATTCGTGTTACCAATTACATAACCGAGAAAATCATAAATCAGAATTGTCTCTTTCTACTAACCCCTTTCTTTCGACATTCAACATATCCCTTAAAAAAAAATAAAATAAAATAAATTTCAAATTTCTCTTAATTTTTCTAATTAGAAAATTCATTATTCTATGGCATTCTTTACACAAAAAGTTTGGGTAGAATGGATAGAACAAGGTTTAGCGAACGGAGAATATAATTATTATGATTATAAAGATCTTATGAATGTTGAACAAATTGGATCAAGTAAAGTTTATAAAGCTATTATGAAAAAGGATGAAGAAGAAATTATGGTTGCTATGAAATATATTGGAAATAAATTATCTACAAGAGAAGTTCAATCCGAGGTAAATTTTGATTCCCGAGATTTTTTTTTTTTTTTTTTTAAGAAAAAAGTAAAAGAAATTTTATTAATTTAAAAAAAAAAAACAATTTCTTTTTTCTCTCTAGCTTAAATTATTGAGAAAGATTCAATTTTTTAATAATGATTATATTTCCAATTTTTATGGTATTACTAAATCTGATAGTACCGGTAATAATCAAAAACTCATTAATGTTTATTAATGTTTAATGTTGATTAATGTTGATTAATTCAATTTAATCAATTAAAATCAACGTCATTCAATTTCGTCATAATTTATCTATTTTTAATCATTATTCTATTTCCGATCCCAATCAATTTTTTAGATAAAAATCAATTAAAGTATATGGTAATGTTGGAATATGGTGATGGTGGTTCTTTAAGAGAATATTTACAAAATAATTCTGAAAATTTACATTGGAGTGTAAGATTAAAATTTGCAAGACAACTTTCTAAAGCTATAGAATTTTTACATGAAAAAAATTTAATTCATAAAAATTTGGTAAGTTTACGATTAATTGTAAGTTTACGATTAAATTTAAACGTTTAATCTAACGATTAAATTTTTTATTATAGCATTCTCGTAATATTATAATAAGTGAACAAGATTTAAAATTAAACGCATTAGGTATCACATGTAAAATGGAAGAATCTTCAAATATATCAATTAATTTACAAAATTATTTAGCTTATGTTGACCCACAATATTTTAAAATACCAAGTTATAAAAGTAGCGAAGATAAACAATCAACTTTAACAAAAAAATCTGATATTTATAGTTTAGGGATTCTTTTATGGGAATTAGCTTCTATGAGATTACCATTTAGTAATGAAGAACATTCTGATTTACAAAAAGAAATTATGGAAGGTCTTCGTGAAAAAGATATTGATGGAATTGATCCGGATTATATCCCTATTTATAAAAGTATTTATGAAAAATTTTTTTTTTTTTTTTTACGTCTCAAAAATTACAAAAATTACGCAAAAGATATTATATTAATTAATTTTATTTATTTACATTTTTTTTAGAATGTTGGCAAAGTGAACCTGATGATCGTCTTGATATTTTGGAAGTTGTATCGGCACTTGAAAAACTTGATGATGGAATAGATCCATCAATGGTTCAAGAAAATAAAAAAGTTAAGCCGCCGAAAAGAAGATTTTCAATTAAAGAGCTTCCTGTACTTGATCTTCCTGTTACTAAACCGGTGAAATCTTCAACAAGACCTCAAATTAATACAACACTGCCACTAGTTAATACTCCGCCACCAGTTAATACTCCTTCACCAATTAATACAACACCTTCAACACCTAAACTTCAAGTTAATACACCACCACTAATACCAAAGCCTCAAATTGATAAAACACCACCACCACCAAAGCCTCAAATTGATAAAACACCACCACCATCAATACCTCAAGTTGTTACAACCCCACCACAACCAAAACCGCAAGTTGTACCACCACCAAAACCTCAAGTTGTACCACCACCAAAACCTCAAGTTGTTGCAACTCCACCACCACCAAAACCTCAAGTTGCACCTCCACCAAAGCCTCAAGTTGTTGCAACTCCACCTCCACCAAAGCCTCAAATTAATGCAACACCTCCGCCATCACAAAAACCTCAAGTTAATACACCTCCACCAAAACCTCAAAGTAATACAACATCACCACCATCAAAAATAATAATAACCAAAAATCCAAGTTCAACTTTAACCGTTCCTAATATAAAACCTAGGTCCAGAAGTCCAACAAGTCCATTGAGACGTGATAGTCCAAGGTTAAGATCTAAAAGTCCTGAAGATACAATTATTGAAGAAGATGAAGAGGAAGGGGAAAGTACGAGAATAAATAGTCCTGTTGGATCCGAAACTTCAACAGTCACATACCAAAGTCCGGTTTCTAAATCATTTAGTTCTTCTGTATTAAAATCAGTAAATCATAGATCTTTAAGTCCGAATAAGAAATTAAGTACATTAAAAGAAAATTCACCAGTTAGACAATCGAGACCATTAGGAAGAGCTGTTAGTAAAAGTCCAACGAGAAAATCACTTACTAGAGCAATAAGTCCTAATTTTACGACGAGAGAACCGAGAGCTTCCAGAAGGTCCGCATCCGTTTCACTTCCTAGAAATGCTCCAAAAATTTTACGTAGAGCACAAACGGTAGCACCACCACAACCTCGTTTATCATCACCATCTCGTTGTTTGAGTCCAAAAAAACCAACCAATCGTAGACATTCGACAAGTGTCATAAGTATCATAAATAGTCCACTTCAATTTAATGCACAAAGTTCTCTAATAGGAATGTGGTCAAATACTTCTGATCGTAGAGAAGATCCAACAAAAAAGATCATAGATGAATTATTATCATTATTTATGGAAACTTATGAAGTTGATCCAGGTGATTCATTATTAAAATCTGTTCAAGAATTTCTTGAAAATCAAGAACAAGAAACTACTAAAATATTTGATTGGCTCTTAACGACTCAATTAAGTTTACAATATGAAATTCTTTTAGGATATTTTTATTTGAATGGTATAGGAACATCCATAGCGAATAGGAAAGCTTTTGTATTATTTTTAAATGCGGCAAAAAAACAATATGCTATCGCACAAGATTTGTTGGGATATTGTTATCTTAATGGAAAAGGTACCGTAAAAGATGAAATTTTGGCTTTTGAATGGTATCAAAAAGCTGCAGCAAATGGATGCGTTACAGCTTTTCAAAGTTTAGGTGAATGTTATCATAATGGTATTGGTAATGTAAAAAACAAGAGCAAAGCGCTTCAATGCTTTAAATTAGCAAGTGATGGTGGGAATGTATGTGGTAAAAATATGTTGGCATTTTGTTACGAGATGGGGCTTGGTATTAGTTCTGATCACAAAAAAGCTTTTAATTTATATAAGCAAGCAGCTGATGCTGGATATAAGTTGGCAAAACAAAACGTGGCCAGATGTTATCAAAAAGGTATAGGAGTAGCAATAGATTTAGAAGCCTCAACTTATTGGATAGAGAAAGGTAATTAAGAAACGATGTTTTTTTTATAACAGATAAGGGTTTTTAAATGCAGGGTTTATTATATGTGGTTTGAATTTATTTTTTGTGTCCGAAACATAGAAGAGCGTGACACATGAGTAACGACAAGTGAGGTGGTCATTTGAATTCCTAACGTCCTAAACCCAACCTAATATCAACCTAACATCATCCTAACCCCAAACTAACCAAATTAGAAGGGGTGCATTTTATGCAGGATGTGCATAATACAAACATTCCATTTTCAATTTTGTAATTAGGAAAAAAAAAATCATTTTAATCATTTTAATCATGTTTTTTTAATCATATTTTTTTTTTATTCGTAATTTATTTTTAATTTATTTATTATTTGTAAAATAAAATCGATATCATTTTGCCTGTAAAATTGAAAAATTGGTAAAAGGGATTTTTTTTTTATATTGTTCAAAATTACATTAATTATATGAATTATTTAAGTAACCGATCGCGTTATTCTACAATTTCGAGCGTTGGGGTATGCATCTTGATATGTTTACAGTATATGGCGGCACCATATAGGTCTATCAAGAAGATTAGCCGTACAATATCAAAGATCAATAGTTTTGCCGTATTAACGGGTCAGTTCATAAACTTATAATCCGCGTGAAATTACAACTGATATCGCATGAAAAAACCCCCTTTTCTTTATTTAACTAAATTAAGTAAAAACGGAGTAAATGCATGATATTCACTTGAAGGCGACTTGTACTTCCAATTCTTCCAATTCTAGAGCCATTTCAACCCCAATAAAAATTATTGGAAGTTTCCAATGCATACTATACATAATATATATGTAAAATAATAAATGATTGAAACAATCAAATATGGAAGGTCTTGTTCCAATGGAAAAAGTTCATTACTTCTTTAGAAGCTTCTTAGAATATCAAATAATGATCTTTTATAAAAAATTCTTTATTTAGATAAACTAAATAATTTAATAAAAATAATAATTATCATCAACATTAGTAGAACAAAATTTACAAACTGTACATTAATTTAACCATGTACAGACTGTACAGTACACGTGCACTAAAAGATATTCAGTATCAAAAAAAATTTTTTTTACATTTTGAGATCAAAAACTATATACAATATTTTACTATTTACAAAAAAAAAAAAAATATTTTTTTAAATTTTTAAAAATCATACGCGTTATAATCGTTATACCTTTTTTTTTACGTAGCTTTTGCATGATCTTGTGCAGCTTGTGTATTTTGGAAAACAGGTTGAGTGTTTATCGTTTCAAAGGAAGGATTCGCATCTTCAACTTAAAATAAAAGGAATTATTTTTTTAAAAAGAAATGATGAAAAAAAAAATGATGAATTTTTTTAAAAAAATAATTTAAAAACGCGATTTTTCACTTGCTTACATTTCATTGTTACAATTTCTTCGAGATCACCTGTTTTTTGACGTAAACGTTTCTTTTGATATCGAAAAATTGCAAAAGCAGAACCGGCAACAATTACAACACAAGCAGAACCGATTGAAGCAAGACATGTTTTTCCACATCGAATTTTTTCATCATTTTGATTTAGATTAGAATACTCTTGATTAGATGATTCTTCAATTGAAAAATTCTCTTGAATAAGAAAGAATATAATAAAAAAAATATAATTTAAAAAATGAATTCGAAATTTTGTTATCATGATATATAATTTTTTTTTTTTTTTTATCGAAAAAAATAAAAATAAAAAATAAAAAAAGAGATAATACTAAAAAACCCCTAAAAAAAAAATTTTTTATTCAAAAAGAAAAAAAAAGGAAAAAGGAAAAAGAAAAAAGAAAAGAAAGAAAGAAAGAAAGAAAAAAAAAAGAAAGAAAAGGGAATTTATCAAAATAATGTAGGCATGGCTTAGATATTGAACCAATAAATATAAATTTCGTTTTTATTTTCGTGTTTATTATTTTTTTATTTATTTATTTATTTATTTATTTTTTAACTATTATTGTTCATTATTATTATAATTGTTTGTTTTAAAACCTGGCTTATATTTCCTTTTTTTCTACATTTTAATTTTGTACTATTAAATAACAGGTTTGTAAATTACAAAAAAAATTAAAATTCCTTGTGTTGTAAAAACGTGAAATTACATTGCCACAATAAAAAAAAAAAATATGAATTTGTCAATTTGTCGGAAATTTTTTCATTACCGCGGAGTAACGCAGGTAGATTAATAAAAAATTATTAAACGCCAAGTCGTGCCACAAACCTCATTTCGTAATTATGTAACAATATGCATCGTATTTTTTCAATGAGAAAGTCCTGGCAACTACCAAAATAGAACTATATTTAACCAGTTAATTAAAACATACAAAGAAAGTAATTACTCTACATGGTCCAATCAAAAATACATTTGTACGACAAATAAGCATAGTGTATGATTATTAACTACGCCAATGTAATGGTAGATTTTAATTATAAATATAACACGGAGTGGCATTATTTTTTTTGTTTCATGTTTTGTATACCTCTTTTTTTTTTTTATTCTAGCATAACAAATAATAATAAATAATAATAGTAATAAAAAAAAAGCAAATATTATTTCCTGTATCAAAAAAAATGTCTTTGGGAAATAATGATATTTTATCACATACTAGAAATAGGTTATATATAAAATTGATTGAACCAACAATTATTTTACATGGATCTCCTGAAGATTCATTAGGTTGTTTTTTGAGAGGTGAATTAATTTTGAATTTAACTAAACCAACAAAAATCAAAAAAATCGAATTAACATTTCTTGGAAAAATTAGATTATTTATTCCACGATCAGATGGTGAAATAGCTTCAAGTAATAATTATGAAGAACGAGAAGTAATTTCTCATACTTGGACATTTCTTAATAATTTATCATCAAATATTGATAGTGATAATGATTCTAATTCTTCTAAATCAACTCTTAGTAATAATAGTAATAAAAGTCTTATATCAAGATTATTTCATTCACTTTCTCCTAAAAAATCGGATCCATCAAAATATCATATCTTAAAAAAAGGAAATCATACTTATCCTTTTGAATTATTTCTTCCTGGTACACTACCTGAATCAATCAATACAAATGTTGGTAGAATAACTTATAAATTATCAGCAAAAGTTTTAAAATCTGGAGTATTTACTAAAATAAAAAAGTCACAACATGTTCATATATTACGAACGATATTGGATGAATGGAATCAAGGAAAGGTCGTTTCAAATGAGTGGAAAAATGTTTGTAAATATGAAGTTTCATTCCTTAAAAAAGCTTTTCCTATTGGGGATTGTATTAATATTGAAATGAAATTAACACCAAAAGACAAAGATAAATATGATTTACAATATGTTCATATTGATTTGGTTGAAAAAGCTACTTATAATTTGACGTCTAGACCAAAACCAAATGTACAAGAATCTACAATTTGTGGAATTAAATTACATGATTTTATTGAAGAATGGATCGATAAAGATTCTAATAATAATTATAGTTCTCATATATTTAAATTTGACAAAGCTCATTCACAACAAAAAAATGATAATGAAATAAACCGAGATGAATCTTTAATTTCAAAAGAATTATGTTATCATGAAACAATCTCTTTTAGATTACCAAATTCTTCATTTTCAATTCATCCTACTTATACTTCTGATCCGATCACAATTTCTCATGATTTAAAATTCTTATTTTGTTTAAGAACTTTTACTAATAATAATCGATTGAAATATAAAAAATTCACTCTTATAGTTCCAATTACAATTATAGCTAGCAAGTGTAAGGATGATGTTTTACCTTTATATTATGAAAGTGAAAATGATAATGATTCTATCATTTCAACTACTTCTTGGGATGAAATTTCTTTTGATGATGTTTCTTTACCTCCTAGTTATGAATCTTCAATATACGGTAGTAAAAATAATAGTTCTGTTAATCTTGGAGTTAGTTTATAACAACGATATAAGTGGGAAAATGGGTGGAGGATTTTTTGGGGATTTTTTTTTTTTTTTTAGATTGTATAGTATATTTTAAATTATTTTGTACATATAAAATTAAATTATTATAATTACAAAAGGGGTAAGGCGGTTCGATCCAATAATTTCGGTTCCGATTTGAACAGTTCTGGAAACTGATCAAATTACAACTTATAAACTGAGACCCGTTCGAAACGGCTCGGTTTGTTTAATCTGTTTGGAACCGAATCAATCAATATTTAAATAAAATTTTAACATTAATTTATACAATTAATGATTAATTAAAATCATGATTTTTATTTTTTGATGATGATACATTTGATGACTTTTTTTTTTTTAATTATTATTTTAAATTTAAATACATCTATTAAAAGATATCATATATAATAAGTATAATAATATTAAAATAATGTTTTTTTTTAAGATAAGAAAAATTAAAAAGAACGTGATAATAATATAAAAAATAAAATAAATACATAATAATAATAATATAATAAAAGTTTTTTTTTTTTTTGTTAAACCCAACCCAACCAAAAAAAAAGGAAGAAAATTAGAAATTAGAAATTATGATAATTAAACTACATTTACATTCATTCTACTTCTTTCAGCTGAAGCTTTTTGTACAGCATCCAAAGTTGCCATTATTTCATCATATTCTTCTAACCTTGATGAAGCCCTAGCTAAATCATTCGTTGTCACTTTACTCCACCTGTCGTCCATATCATCTGTCATATTATTTGGCATTTCAAATTGCGATTTAAGAATATCCAATTCATTAGCCAAGTTATTTATTATTTTTGAATTTCTTGGACTTGTTTCTTTTATTTCATCTTCGATTCCACGATAACTATCAACTGCTGTTTCCATCTGATCTAACAACAATGTTATTTTGTTTTCTGATTCGCGTAATTTCCTATCTAATTCTTCATTTTCATCTCGAAGTTGTTTATTCTGTATTTCCAATATTATTCTTTGTTCTTTCCATCTTTCTCGGTTTATATTGGAAATTCGTCTTTCATTTAATTCTCTCAAGTTACCATTATTTTTTAATGCTTCATCGAGTTGTTGATTTAAAAGTTCATTTAATGATAGAGTTTCTTCTAATTCACCTTGTAAATCTGTAACTTCTTTTTCTGCTTTGGCAAATTGTTCTTGAATCGAATCAGTAGTTTGACGT
This sequence comes from Rhizophagus sp. LPA8_4_AMF, assembly GCA_021464525.1. NCBI lineage: Eukaryota > Fungi > Glomeromycota > Glomeromycetes > Glomerales > Glomeraceae > Rhizophagus > Rhizophagus sp. LPA8_4_AMF. Next base: position 6,141 of record JADRCO010001887.1, on the reverse strand, counting down.
AATGATTTATATTCCTTACGTAAATTATCATATTCTTTTCTCAAGGCTTCATAAGATTGATTAGCCATAAGTTTTTCTTCACGCGCATGTTCAATAAATTCCGTCATTTTCTTTTCCCTCTCTTCTTTTTCCTTTAAGAATTCTTCACGTTGTGTAATGATTTGTTTAACATTTGCAAAATCTTGTCTTGAAGCACGGAAACCTTTTTGTAATGAAACTTGATTTTCAAGTTCTGAAATTTTATCTTCCAATTCTTCATTTTGTTTTTTAATTGCTGATAATTGTTGTTTATATTTGGAATTTTCTGCATTACTCTTTGTTAATTCATCTTTCACTCTCCTTAACATTTTTTCCGTATTTTTAACATAAGATGTAGCGGTTTTATAATCCGCTTTTATTTTACTTAATTCTTGTTTGTTATCATTAAGTCGTCGTTGAGTTTCACTTAATTTTGTTTCGGAAATTTTTAATTCATCTTCTAATGCTTGATTATTTGAAATATCTGGTGTTAAACTTAATGATCCCCCGTTACTTGCACGCTCTAATTCTTCCTCAAGGACTTTTGATTTATTTTCCGCATCTTCGGCTTTTCGTAATGCGTCTTTATATCTTTTAATTGAAGCTTTAAGTTCTGCTTGAGTTTTAGCATGCATGTTTTCTAATTCTTCACAACGTGATTCCATCTCTTTAAATCGTGAAGACATTGATGCTCCTGTAAAGTTACCACTTTCTTCAAATATTCCCCTTTCAGTCATAACATCACGCATCATTCCAACTTTCACTTCGGCATCTTCAAGAGCACGAGATCTTTCTTCCAAGATTCGTTCCTTCTCCCTTAAACGTCCTTTTGTTCTTATAACTTCATCATTACTTTCAGCCAATTTACGTTGTAATAAAGAAGATTCAGAACGAGCTTTCATAATAGAAGATTCTAATTGAATCATTTTAACCATAGCTCCTGATAAATTATTAGTAGCTTCATTAGCGGTTTTTTGTGCTTCAACGTTAATTAATCTAAGTGCAGAAAGTTCTTGTTCTTTAAGTTTAAGTTTATCATTAGCATCTAAAGTATCGTTTGTATCAGAATTAGGAGATTTTGGACTTGGAGGATTATTTAATAATTTAGTCATTCCTTCTTGCATCATTATTCTCATCGCTTCACTTTCTTTTTGAGCTTTTTCTAATAATCTTTCCATATCATTTGTTCTTGCTTTCGAACGTTCTAAATCTCTCATTTTAACGTCAAGTTCGGCACGTAAACCTGCAGATTCTTTTTCTAAATTAATAATGTCTTGCTTTGATTGTTTCCATAAACTTTCAAATTCATTTGTTCTTTCATTAGCTGCTGTTAATGCAACATTTGCTTTTTCAAGTGCTCTTTTATGTTGTTCTATAGATTGTTGAAGTTGACTTAAATGTAAATGACTACCATCATTTTCAGAACGATATTGTGCTAATTCCGCTGTTGCCTCCGTTAATTTAGCTTTTGTTTCTCTTAATTTAGATTCAGCTGAAGTAGCACGAGAATGTAAAGTTGCAAGATCTGCTAAAACACGTGCATGAGCATCTTCGGCTTCTTCCGCACGTGCTGTAGAACTCTTTGCTCGTTCTTCAGCCGATTCTCTAGAAGTTTTTTCATAATCTAAATTTTGTTGAGATTGTATAAACTTATTTTGTGTATCTTCTTTTTCAATCAATGCTTGTGTTAAACGTTTTTCGAGATCATTAGCACGTTCTACTTCAAGACTTGCTAATTCAGATTCTGATGCATTCGTTATGGCTACCAATTTCGCTTTAAAGTATACCGCTTCTTGTAATGCGGCTGTACGAGCTCTTTCAGAATCTGTAATCTTTTGTGAAGCAATTTGAGCTTGACTTGCTATAGAAGCTTTTGATTTCTTTATTTCTTGTTTAAGTTTTGCAATTGTTTCTATAACCTTAGATTTTTCAGGATTTGATTCACCCATATCCAATAAATTTTCAATATCAATACCTTCAGGTAAAGAATCTTCAACATCTAGAGTATATCCAGATTTTCTAGCTAATGCCAATTCTGCTCTAAACCACATTTCACGTTTCTTGTAAGCAGCTATAATTTGATCATGTTCATCACATTCGACATTAATTGTACGTGCAGAAGAAGGTTCCATTTTATCAGAGATTGGGGATCGTAATTCAACAGGACTGTTCACGATTGTTGAAACGGAATCATAAGTCATAGGACTTGGTGGAATTACATTAGTATTTATCGATATTGGTGATGAAAGTGTAGGAGACAATCCTTTAACACTAGTCATACCATATGGAGAAGAATTTGGAGGTCGAGGAGCTTGACGTGGATTTTCAAATATACTTTGTTTCTTAACACTTTTTGATTGTTGAGAATTAGAATTATTGTTTTCACGAAAGTTCTCGTTACCACGTTGTGATTGAATTTGTGCTTGAATTAATGGTCTAAAGATGCCACCAATATTACTAAATGGAGAAGGAGTTTGCTTTCGAATATTCTCAACATTAGAATTTGTAACGATTGATATAGAACGTGGTTGAGGAGATACAGAACGTTGTTGTTGTGGTGAGACAGAACGTTGCTGAGGTGAAACGGAACGTTCTATATAAGTGATTTGTTCAGGAGGATTTCCCTTCGAATCTGACATTACAATTGAATTCACGTCATATGTAGACAATCCTTTTGAAGATGATATACTACCATTTGTTGTTTGATGAAATGGTGAATAATTAGGACTTCTTGAATATCCCTGCTGATTAGATGGTGGGCTCATCCTAGACTGAATTTGTTGTTGATGATATTGTTGTGCCGAAGAATAAATTCCTCCTTCCACATTTTCTGGTGGTGGTGTTATCAGAGAAACTAAAGAACGAGGGGATGTTGAATTTTGTGATTGTATGGTACGTATTTCGTAAGGTACATAAATTTGTTCATCTTTTGGCATTGAACTTTGTCTTGGTGCTGGATTTACGAATCGTAGACCTCCATCACTATCAATAGAAGATTGAGGGGTTGGTGAAGATTTGGAAATTTCTCTAGGATTTGTCGGTAATCCTTGCTGTGGACTTTCAGGTAGTGATGTTAATGGTGGGTATTTTATTTTTGCTAAATGTGTATATATTTTTATTAGTAAAATATAAAAAAATAATATATAAATAAATGAATTTTCGATATTTACATGTATCTAATATATGTATTATTCCTTCTTCATCAGGTTTAGGTGAGTTTCCAGATTCACCACCGAATACAAATATTTTATTTTGTGCAGTAGTCATTGTATGCCTATATCTTGAAGATGGAGCAGGTCCCATTTTTTGAAACATGTACCATCTCTGATTAGTTATACGAAAAGCTAAAAAATAAAAAATATATATATATATATATATAAATGTAAATATAAAATCAAATAAAAAGTTTACAAATATTTTTCTTGAAATAAAATAGAACTCTACCAGTCAAATCTCCCAATTCTTGTTCATCGTAAGTTCTACCACCAAACACGTATATCACGTCATCAACTAACGCAGATCCATGATTATAACGTGCAGATGGAACAAATCCTGTACATGTCAATTCCGTCCATGTATTCGCTCGAATATCATAACTCCATATATCATTATAACATTTATTATCATTAATACCACCAAATCTATTGAAAAAAATAAAGATATTATAATCAGGATCTCTTTAAAAGAATTCGAACCATAAAATAATAAAAAAACATACATATAAATTTTTTCTTTATATGCAAAAGAAACATGACCAGAACGACAAGGTGGGGATTGATTATTTGGAACAATAAAATCCCAAGATGTATCTGTAAAATTAATTATATATATATTAAAATAAAAGTTGAATAATAAAAAAAATAAATCTCAATTTATTTGATTTTTTTTTTTTTCCTTTTTTTTGTGAAAAAGAAATTTTTAATAATTACTTGATTTCACAAGCTTATTGAAAAAGTTCCACTTACGCGTTTTTATATCAAAAGCAACCAAATCGTTTAAATAATTTCCTACATGTTGTCCACCAAAAATATACATTTTTGTACCGACAACAGATACGGAATGTCCATGACGTGCTAACGGAAGTGTTCCTTGAACATTAAGTTTGCTCCAAACTTTTGATACTGCGGTAATTAATAATAAGGGAAAAATAAAAAATTTTTTTTTTGTTTATATTTTTAATTTTTCTATATATAGTAAATAAATTCAATCACAAAGTATTATGCATATATTATGCATATTGTCATCAAATTTGAAACGTTTCTCTGATTTACCAGTATCAAGTATATACAAATTTTCGTCGGCGTTATTTGTGGATTCATCAATTAATCCTCCAAAAACTAATAAATAAAGTTTTTTCAAAAGAGTTAAAAAATAAAGTAAAAATTATGTTATTTGACGAATTTTTTATTTTTTTATATTTTTTTTGAATTTGCTTGAATGAAAAATTTTAAGATTTTTTATATTCCGAACCAATACATGCAGTATTACTTACCAATTACATTTTTTCCAATATTTACATGAGTATGACCACTTCTCGATGAAGGTATATCTCCAGAAGTAACAAAAGCAAGAACATTAAGAGTATCTAATATGAATTCGAAAAAGATATTTTTGAATAGTTTAATATAGTATAATATAATACAATAGTATAATATAGTTTAATGTAAACTTTATCAAATAAATTTAATTTATGCGAAAACCTGAAAATTTTTTTTTTTTACTTACTGACTTCTACGACAAAAGCTTCATTTCTAGGTTTTCCTCTAACAATCCCGCCAAATAAAAAGAATTCATTATTGGTAGCATTCTGACTAGCAGAATGGCCATAACGGGGAAATGGATTAGATATTGATATTTTTTTTTGTGACCAAGGATACGATGTGCCTGTTTGTTTCCGTCTTAACACACTCATATTGTTTTAAACCTTAATTATTTATAAATTATTGCATTTATTCATATATATAAAAAAAGAAAAGAATATGAAAAGAAAGAGTGAAAAAAGTTTTTTTTTTTTTTTTTTAGGAAAAAAATTTTTATTTGCAGCTGCGCAAATTTTATGACGTATATATGCGCTTTTGTGCAGAGATTTTTTTTTTGAAGAGAGAAAAGGAAAAATGGGTGTGGTTATTATATATATTTTTTTTAAATGGTGAAAATTAGTATTTGTTCCAATTGTGGTTACTTTAAAATTTTTTAAACCCATTTATTTTTTCTATTTCATATCCAAACTCGGAAAGATTATTTAAATAGGTGCGACAACAAATATACTAGTATAATGTAAATCTTAAAAGCTCGGTAACCCAAATATCGTAATGATAGTTTCAAAGTTTTGTTACGTCTGAGTAACCTTAGTCTAGCTCAAATTAACTTTTTATGGGTTCAAGGAAATCCAATTTGTTTAAAGTAAAAACAATCTTTCTTCGATTATTTTAATACCCCCCTTTGTTTATAGTACTTAATAAGTAAGTTAAATGTATTTTGTTTGCAAAGAATGCTTTTTACTTTTTAATTCTCAGAATCATTATCTTGAAACATAAAATAATTGTATATAGGAATATAGAAAATTTTCCTATAAGGCTAATTTTGAAAGCTAAATATTTCTTATGAAAAATTTTGCGGGGAAAAATTTTGATATACTAACTAATATTAGAAAAATAATTTAATATTCTTTTCGGGATTATTAATAAGATAGTGGCATGGTGCATTCATTCACACGTGGAAAGATTTACAGCAGCAACTATATTAAAAATCCAAAATTCAAATAAATGTACATTATTTACCCCACAGTCAAGAATATATAAGAGAAAAAAAAAAAAGTAATAAATAATGACTCTATTCTCCATATGATTTTAAAAAATGTAACATTTTTTATTAATTTTGTATAACGCACATTGTTCCCTATTTTAGAACGAAACATAAAAAAAAAAAAAATCTTGCGTACTTTCTATAGATGCCGTATTTCTATAATAGGAACTTTCTAATCAAAAACAATTGAATTAATAATTATCACAAAATATTAGGTTATTGCAATATATCACAAGTGAAGTACCATTTTACCGGCTTTTTTTTACAGCAAAATTCGAAATATAGTGGACACTTGAAAAATTTGATTGTCGGGATTGT
>JADRCO010001886.1:0-16410 GCA_021464525.1 Rhizophagus sp. LPA8_4_AMF | reverse complement strand
TATAAATCTTCATTAGCCTTCATAAATGTTAAACTAACTATAATTTTCTTTTAAGGTTGAATCAAATATTTTAGTTTGTGGTAATTATTATATGGTTCGTTGTTTTGGTATTACCAAAGATCCAAAAACAAATAATTTTATGATGGTAATGGAATTAAAACATGGTAGTTTAAGACAACATTTAAATCACTCACTAAATTGGGTGCAAAAGTTGAGGAGTTTAGCCGATATTGCATTTGGTCTTCTAAGTATTCATAATAAAGGATTAATTCATCGTGATTTTCATTGTGGAAATATATTAAGCGATTTTAAAAATGATGCTTTTATTACTGATTTGGGATTATGTCAACCGGCAAATATCAAATCCTCTCAAAATAGTAATAAAAAAATATATGGAGTATTACCTTATGTAGCTCCAGAAGTTTTAAGAGGAAAAGAATATACTCAAGCAAGTGATATTTATGGATATGGAATCATTGCATATGAAATTTGTACAGGTTTCCCTCCTTATCATGATATAGCTCATGATGAATTCTTAGCAATGAAAATTTGTAAGGGGTTGAGACCAAAGTCTAATTATAAGATTCCTCAATTAATTTTTGACATTATTAATCAATGTTGGGATGCTGACCCTTTAAAACGACCTAATGCAAATGAATTGCATAAATTAATGTATGATTTATGGGTAGCTTTTAATGGAAAAAAAGTGGATTCTGTAATTTATGTACAAGTTAAAGAAACAGATGAAATTAATAAAAAGTTATCTTTTTCATCACCTCTAATAACTACTGGTACTACATCATATATGACACATCCTCAAGCAGTTTACACAAGTAGAATTTTAGATTTTAACAATCTTCCAGAACCAAAAAACGCTGATAATAATGATGATTTACTTGGAATAGAATATTCAGGTAAACATGTATAACATGCTATAATAATTTAAATTTATTGTATAATGCTAACAACTAATATTTATAGATTCCTTAAAAATGGATTTTACTAAACTCAATATTAATTCTAAAGGTAATTAATTACTTTTTCATGTTGATTTTTTTGATCTATTAAATTATAATTAAACTATTTTTATTATTATAGATGAAAGTAATTAAGCTTATATTACTTAAAATTAAAAGTAGTAAGATTATATATTTATGCTTATTATGTAATTATTTGTATTTGTATTTTATAATTGGAGATTGAAGAAATTATTTATGATTTAAATTTAACAATTTTATATAAATTTCCTAATTTAACGGTCTTCTAAGTTGGAATCCTGCACAAAAGTTCGTATTTTGAAACCCAGCCCAGATTCTAACTAGAATTTCTTATTACTATGATATAATTATGGTAATAACTCTACGAAAAAATTATTTGTTAAACAAAAAAGATATTCACATCTATTTTGTTAAGAAACCTTCATATTTATTTATTTATAAAATATCTTTGTATTTATTTATTAAAATTTCGTATTTACTTATTAAATAAAAAATTTTTCTATGTTTATTTGTTAAAAAATTATTCATATTGCTACTATTTATTAAAAAAATTATCAATGAATTTACTATGAGATTTTTCACTCACAAATATTTTATAATTTTTTCTTCACGACCCCGGCTCCTAACAAGTTAAAATTTTCAAAATTCAAAAGTTCATCATAATTTCGTTTTTTTTTTGTTAAAAGTTAAAAGCGAAAATTTTATTGATTTCAGTTTATAATACCGTAATCGTGACTAGTGAAAGAAAAAACAAGAAAATTATTTTGAAGATTCAATTTCACGGTGCACAAAGATTTTAATAATTTAAAATTTATATTCAATTTATTTGTAAAAAAAAAAAATTAACGAGACATTAAAAATCGACATAAAATTTTGTGAACTCTTTCAAATGTAAAATATTATTTTAAATTCAATTATAAGTGATTTTTTACACATACTCAGCTTTAAAAGGCGATTAGATTGATAATTTTTGTGATAATTTAGAAATTTATATTTTATTACAATATGATTTTGTAAAAATTTTAGAGAATGGATTGATTTGAAAAAAATTACCAGTTGTAAATGTTTTACCATGATATACAAAACATTAATCCGCAGAAATTTATTAAGCTTTTTTTCGTAAAACTGAGAATTTCCACACAACCAATCAATACGCAGTCACGTGAATAATTTTTGGCCAATCGAGTCGTTCATCGGATGAATTGTTATGATGATATTGATGATATTAAACATCAAAAAACTTGAATTATTTACATTTCTACGTATAGAATACAAATATAAATACAAGCCTACTGATCTTCATGCTTACTCGACTATAGGTTCAATTCATTGAATTATATCAAGTACTTCGCCACAATATTCGTTGAAAAAAAAATTTGTGTCACAATTACCGTGATATTTATAAATACTTTGAATTTTCATATTAATAAAAACAAATTGAATGAAAAACTCTCAACAATATCTTAAATAAACTTTTTAAAATTAACTTAAAAAACGAATATAATTATCCGTCTGGCAAGTGCGTTATCTGGTTAAGTATAATTAATTTTAATTTACTTTTAATTTAAAAATTTATAAAACTATGGTAGTCGTGATAAAATTTATATAGTATTGAAAAATTAGATAATATATGTCATCGTAACTTTTTTCTTCTATAGACGGAATAAGTCATTAAATACAATTTTTTAAAAAAAAATTAGCCGATGTTGTACGAAGAGCGATTCCCTTTTAGGAAGGCCAAAAAATTTTTTGAAAATCTGAATTTTTTTTTATATTAAATTATTTTCATGTGATTTTACATATGATTCACAAGCAATTTATTGTTTTACTTGATAATAAATTTTAATGTGCTATTTTAACTACTATATTTATTACATTATTATATTAAGTGTTAACATATTTTCCATATTGCATTGCAGTCTCCCATGTTTTACATCTTAATCCTATCTTTTCCTATTCACTTAGTCTCATATAACTAAAAATTCCTATGATATTCTTATTATCCTATAACTTTCTTACTTGATAAAATTCATCAATATTCACATTTTTCTCAATTGGAAGTCCTTTCCAGCCAAAAACTGATTCGGAATGATATTTTACATTTACATTAATTGTCGGCATGTTTAGAAATGTAAAGAAAAGATTATGACTATGTATTTAAATGATCTGATGATTTATATCAATTTATTTCGTGATACAATTACATATCATATGATATACAATAAAAAAAAAATACATATAAATACAGTAATTCAATATAAAATAAAAAAGGCCGTCCTTCCTTATCATTTTTAAAATTTTATATTAAGAGAATCTAAAAATTTTTTTTGGCTGGCCTTATCGGTGGATAATCTTTATTAAGGCTGAAATAAGTGGTAAAGATCCAAAAATGTGTTGAATTTTGCATAAGAAAAGAAATATGTTACAATGAATTTCTCAAAGTTAATTTTCCAACCCTCTAGTTTTCTTTATAAATTAAGTAAATGTCAACAGTTGTAATTTATTTGTAAATAAATGCGATCATAATAAATTTCATAAATTTATAGTGGTTTATTTCTAGAATTAAAATATCAACAACTTATGCAGAACAGCGGTGCAAAATTATCTTAAATAAAATAAATTTAATCAAAATTTTATCATTTCGGAAAACTAAGGATCTTAAATAATATGGGATGTTTAAAGTTACGTCATTTACATCATTTTCTTTAAAGGTATTACATAACATGTCATTCAATTTCATAATTATAAAATTTTAGTACAATATAAACGGATAAAATTTTGAATATGAATATGATATATGGATATTGAGATTAAGCAATCTTGAATTTAATTGGTTATTAACATTTTCCGTGTAAACAATCCGAATAAATGACCGGAAAAAAAATTAACCACATGACATACATATTGTAATTTAACACGCGACTAGTTGATTTTTGCAAAGCAAAAGCTTATTTTTTTTAATCAATTGAAATTTATTTACCGAATTTTTGTAAGAACAAATAATAAATTTATGTAAAAAATATTTTTTCTTTAATTGAAATCTTGCAAAATATTAATTTTAATAAAATTTACAAAATGATTCAATATTATTAAAGGTTAACTTGAAATATTAGCCCCGAGGGTATGAATTTTTTACACTTTATCCGTATCCGTGTCTGTTATTTTCTCAACTCTTCTTAAAACTGCATAACCTGCACCATTTTCTTTTCCGTTATTACATAGTTTTTATATGCATCTTTATAAACGTGTTTGTTGAAAATTATTTGCCACATTATTTATATCCTATTATTTGGTGAAATATTTGGTCAATGCTTGCCATAACCAGGGAGCCGTTCACAAAAGTATTTTAATGAATACAATAAATTAAGATAATGGTTATCCTGACCTTTGACAACAGAAGCGAGAAGGAAAACTATTGTTTTAAGGATAAAGCTCAAAGATATCAGAAACTTCTGTTTCCACATTTGCGTATATCAATACAAAATTGTGAATCCATGTTTCTTTTTCAACGTCTGAAGATACAGAATATAAAATTTTATTTTTTTATATGATAACTAAGGTCACAAATCCCGTTCAATAAAATAAAAAAGAGTTGGTAACTTCCCGACTATCAAATTACGAAAAAATAATTCAAAAATTGTCAAAAGGAGGTAAATTACATATATTATAATTTGTTTAATATTTCTAAACAATAATATTCATTTTAGACCAAAAAAGCGATGATGCAGATGCTGTTGATGCTTTGTAAGACTCAAGAAGAAAATGGTAATTTGGTTACTTTATTAAATCATCCGATAATTTAATATGAGCTTGTCAAATATTAATAAATTTAAATTGAGTTACTTAGATTAATTTTGAATCTTACGTATATTTATCTTTTGCGACAAGAAAATTAAAAAGAAATTATTCTTCTCTTATAATAAAAATCTGATACAAATAATTTGAGTCTGAATATTTAAGTAAATAATTAATGAAGTAGTAAAAAGTAAAAATTTCAATATTAAGCAATTTTTTGATCGGAATAATTTAGATTCTATTTTTTTTCTAGATACTTATTTAGGAAATATGCACGAGGAGTATTTGAAATAATGATTTTATTATGAATTGTTTGAAATTTAGAAATACTAGTATGATCCAATATTTATTTGAAGGTTGTTAAATTTCAATATGAGAAACAATAATAATTTTTGTTCGTAAAACCTTAATACAAAAAAAAAAAAAAAATTATTAAATACTCCTAAAAAACTATACCTGCAAAAATTTAATATCTTTCTCAATAAAATAATAATAATAATAATGTTAGTGATTTCTCCCTAAAATATCACCAGTTTAAAATTCTAATAAGTCTATAACATATGTTCGTACTGTATATGATAAAGTCATAAACATCATTTTGAAGTTTAGGCGAATAAAACGCTTTATAAAATTTACATAATACTTCACAAAACCACCAGATAATAGAAAATTACTGCAAAGTAATATTCAGAATACAAAATTTCCAGTTGTTGGATAAGAGATAAGATTTTCATCATACGGTGTACTTCAAAATATTTAATAACAACACGATTAAATTCTGGGAAAGATGTTTATTCAGTAACCTTTTTCCATGTTAAAACAAAAAATTTAATAAAAAGGTACATTTGGAAAATGGAGAATTTCGCCAAGTTTGTAAAATAAATTTTATTTAATAGATAAATTTAGTATTTTTCATAAAAAGTTTGTAATAAATAGTTTTTTCAATAAATTTGAATCAATTATTTAAATTAAGCTATTTAATCAACAAATTAAAAAAAAATAATCAAATGTAAAATTAATAAATTATCTAACTAAAAATAAAATAATAATTTAAATACTTAAAAATCGTAATTAATCAGAAAATTTCACTAAGTCATTTTTATTATTATTCATACCATTAAATATCCATTCTTATTTATTGTTAAGATTTATTCCAACACTTCAACTTGGTATATATCAGATGTGATCCGTTTCTAAATAAAAGAAGATCTTAGTATTATTTTTTTAAAAAAAATACTAATTTTTCTATGATAGGAGCCAGGTACATAGGCTAACCCTCCTCCAGGAAAGCCAGTTTCTCCTTAATGACTTCCATAATTCCTCCGTACTAACCCTTGCTAAACTAATTCTATTCTATTATACAATAGTAAAAATACATCAAAAAACATATATATCAAAAAAAAAAAATACAAATTTTAGAAAATAAAAAAAACAACAATAATAAATGAGAATTTAGCAAAAATACTTATAGTATGAATCTATATATGTTCAACTACCTATCCGGGCAACCACAGTACGCAGGCGGACCAACGTATCTGGGCTTACATGGACAAGCCGGACGAAAAGGAAACTCCATCCGTTATTTCCTCCTACGTACGGCATGATGGAACTATGGAAAGACAATTATCATAGATTGTAAGTTGTTAGGAACAACTTACCACAATGTAACAAAAGAAATTCAAGAACAACTCTTTCGAAGTTTGCAACATTCTTCAAATAAAATATATCCCAAAGGGTATCTCCAAATCAAAAGTTGTTGCACATATTCAAATATTCATTTTGCTGCTACTCGTTTGCCAAAGGAGGAGTTGTTGTCAAAGGAACTTAAAAAAGCAAAGAAAACAACTCTTTCGAAGTTTGTAACATTCTTCAAATAAAATATATCCCAAAGAGTATCTCTAAAATCAATAGTTGTTGCGCATAATCCACAGTTAGGAGTTGTTTTCCAAAGAAGAAATCGCTTAGGAACTCGTTCACCAAAGGAGAAGTTGTTGCCAAAGAAGAAATCGCATAAGGAGACCTAAAAAAAAAGTGAAGAAAAATAACAAAAAAAGCAACAAAAAGCAATTTAATAAATAAATAATACATCATTTCATTAGTCAGTGTGATTATCGTTCTTAAATCAATAGTCATTATTAATAAAATGAACACATATTACATCATGATTTTCTAATATTGACTTACTATTATTAAGTCCGATTAATAGAATATTAAAAATATAAAAAATTATTTCTATATTATTATATTTGTAAAATTGCAATTTGTTGTTCATGAGTAACTAATTATATATAGATATGACTCATCATATGTCATTTAATCATTACTGCGCAAACTGCGCATGTTAATTGCTGCGTATGGGAAATTATTTTCCAATACGTTTGTTATATTTATCAATCAACTTATTAAATTTATCTTTATTTCATTTAAATTATTATACTAGGAAAAGAAAACTACTTCTTTTATACTAATGTCTCAAATACGAGAAATTAATATCCTTCATCGTTTCAAAGAAATTAAAAAATTATGTATAGGTGAATCATTGAAACTTGAAAGGCTAATGTGGAAAAAAAATTTTGATAAATTGACATATGAAATACGCGTTAATTTCATAACATGAAAATTTACTCGCAAGAAACAATAGGAAAATACCTTGTATGATATTAGTCATACTTTATTTCATGACGTAATAAAAGAAATTGGGGATCCATTATTAATCACGTGATATTTGATTCGATGTTAAATCTAATTACGGCGAAAAGTAAATCTAACAACTCATTCGTAAACCTACAGTATCATGCATCTAAAATATTTTGCCGAATGAACATTTAGCCGAAAAATTATTTATTCATTTGGTTATTTTATTACTAAATGATACATAAAGAAATCTTTTCTAGAAAAAATTTTTGAATTTATCTCGTTGTTTATAATACATTAATCTTTTTTTTTTACTTACTTTTCGTGAATAAATGTTTTCAGGAAAATAAAGTTATTTATTGCTTAACAATTAATATCAGTTACTTGAATGTTAAAGTGATAATATCCTGGAAAAAAAAAATCTAAAAATAATTTATTTTTTATTTTCATTGCGTGATGAATGTATTTTATAATAATGTTAATAGCTACGAAATGTCCATTCGGTGAAATGGACGATTCGGTGAAATGGATTCGATAAAATGCACTTTCGGTGAAACGTCCTTTCGGCGAAACATCCCTTCGGTGAACACCCTTTTGCGAAATGACTTCGACGAGATGAGTTTCGGCGAAATGGATTTTGAAGAAATGTACCGTAACCATTTTAATGATATATACGATTAACGCCTTCCCGATAATAAGCAAAGATTGATGGACCAGAATCAGAGAACGTTGTACTTGCTGCACGATTAAATAACATGGTACACATGCAGTATTGCAGTCTCCTTAATATTATGATTGGTGCGACGAACCTTTTAAGTTCTAACCGATTCCACCATCTTCCCACAAAAATTTGATTTTACATATTTATAAAACCATGAATTATGCCAATTTGATATTGAAAAGTTTGCGGTAAAATAAATTTCAAAATTCTGACAATTAGGAATACTGTTGCGACATGTCTTTTTGACACCATAGTGTATTTGAACTCAAAATTGACTTTTTCTACATCATAATCTTTAAAAAAAGAATTATTTATAAATCATAGCGATAGCAACAAATAAAATTGTGCTCACATTTCTATCCGACACCACTTTTCCACAAAAAATGACTTATTAACTCGATGAAAATGTTTTACATTTCCTTGTTTTTAGCTTTTTGAGATTTCCGCATGACAAAAGTCAGAAACTCAGAATAGTTATTACGTAAAGTATCTATTTAATAATTTAGTTCAAAGTAATAAATAACGACTCAACTATGACAAAAATGAAAAATAATATTAACAAAAGTGATCTCCCAAATTTAATTTTGCGTGTATTAAATTTTTTAACTAAATGATCTATTGATTAGTCTTAATTTCAAACATTACAAATAAGTTTAGTACATTACTATAATTAAATGAGAAATTAAAAAAAAAAAATAACTAAATATAACAAATAACGTATAAATAAATTGTCAAATGTACAGTTCTCATTATCTCTACACTTTCATGATAATCAACTATTTGAAAAGTTTCCAAGATGATGACAAAAATAAAATCATGGCTACGTAAAGAATAGTCTTCAAGTTTTAAACCGAATATATCTTTTGTTTTTACATAAGTTTTATTTTAAAAACATTGAAAATTTGAAAAATATAATAATGACAAACAGAGAATTCGAAAAATATGAGAAAGGGTAAGTTTGATTCAAGTTCAAGACCAATAAAAAAAAAAATAACTTGTTTTTTACAAAGTTCAATAAAATTACTAATTTATAGAACTTTTAGATAAATCACGAATTTATTAAGTCAATCTTTTTATATATATATTATTTGTTATATCAATAAAAATAGTATGTAATTTAAGGTCTAATCAAAATTACTTTAGGTATTGAAATCAACAACAATAAAATTAATTGCTATATAATTAATTTGAAGAAATAAATCTGCAATACATATCAGATATGCTTAATAATAAATATTTCAATAGCTTAATTTTAATCAATCAGATCCCAGAACTTGAAGTTCTTAATAACAAATAAAATTAAATAGACTTTAAAAAGGTTTGCTTACTTCTTACTTTATACATGAGGTATGAAAATGTAAATTGTTACGTTTTTCTGAATTTATTTGAATTTATAACGAGATATGAATATTAAGTAAATCTACATAATTAAGATGAAAACATTTAACAAGCTATAAATATTTATTCAATTACAAACTGATTTTATTTATGTAAAACAGATAGCTTACATATACTCTATAATCAGTGTTGAACAAAAACTATGTCGAATGAAGAATATTTAATAAAATATATAAATTTAAGAAATGGAAATCATTGTAAGTTGAAGCAAAAATAATTTTGTAATACTTGTCATAACGTATCATATTTGAACATTATCACATGATCTCATAATTCTCATATGTCGATAAATAATCCTTCGCTTCGCTCTAGACCATTAACAAATAAAATAAGAACAATTTAAATGTTGTCCTATTATATCACGTTCAATATATATAGATTATATAACTAATTTATATTTCAACCATTATTCTAACCTTTTTATTTTTCTTCTAATTGTTTATTTTTACTTTCATCTTCTGTTGATATCCTACAAAATAAATTATACTTAATAAAGTTTTCATATAAAAAATAATCAAAAATAGACTTCACATACTTCATAAAATTCATAAAATCAACAATTTCTACAGAATCATTATTAATATTGTCATATTTTGAAAGGTCTTTGTTAAATGAATTAAGACTTCCATCTTCTATTGATATCCTACAAAATAATAATACTTAATAAATTTTTCATATAAAATATATAAGAATAGATTAACATACTCCATAGAATCGACATTTTTACTATTAATATCGTCATATTTTGAAAGATCTTTGGTAAATGGATTAAGCAATCGAGAAGTATAACAAGCTTGTGGATGGTGATTAGTCAATTGACTATTTCCTATAGATAAAAAATTTGCTTTTCTGTATTCTTCTGCTTCTTTAAATTGCTTTTCAATTTCCTTATCTTTATTAGCATCCGTTTTATAATTGCAAGAATTACAAAATAATTCATACTTCAATAGCACTTGGCCTATTATATTGATCTGAATCCCAACACCTTTTCATTAAATCAACATAGCATTTTGGGACTTCCTTTTCATTTATCTCAGGTCTAATTCCATTACATATATTTAATGCTAATATTTTATCATGAGCACGATTTGCAAAAGGTTGTTTTTTGGTTGCTACAAAATACATAATCATACCAAAACTGTATATATCTGCTGCTTGAGTGTAAGGTTTGCCTTTTAATACTTCTGGGGCTACATAAGGCATAACCCCATAAATTTTTTCTTCATCTATATTCCCAACTTCTCCACATAATCCCATATCTGAAATATATATACTACTATATACATTTCCAGATCTATCATCAGTAGACCTTAAAGATAATAATATATTTCCTGTATGAAAATCACGATGAACTATTTTATTTTTATGAATTTTTTTAAGACCTAAATAATATAATTTAATACATCTAATTTTTCAAACCAATACCAATTTATATTAATATAACTATAATTATTAATATTTCCACCATCCGCATAATCAAGAACCATAATATAATCATTTGTAACTGGATTTTGTGATATTCCATATAAATTAAGAATTACACCCAAATACTTAATAGAATACTCCTTAATCTATTAAAAATACAAAAATTATATATTGAAAAATATTTAGCTAAATTCAAAAAAAAAATTAATTCATATCTCATTTAAAAATTCATTATTGACATTTTGTGAATTATTTAAACACTTTAAAGCAACTTCTTTATTAGGTATTCTTTTCAACTTTTCATCATGTCCATAATCATTTTGTAATGGACCATCTTTCCATGTTGCTGAATATATGGTAGCAAAACCACCTTTACCTATATTTTTAATATCAGTAAATTGATTATATGGTATCCATTCAACTATTATATCATCAAATTCATCAATTTTTAATTGCATTTCTTGAATTAAATTATCAACTTCTTTATTTCCACTGGTCCAGATTGCAAAATTTTGTTTTAAATTATTTATTTGGCATGGTTTGCACCATTCATAACGTAGATCTGTATATATTTTACCACAATTTTTACAATAACTATCTTTCAGTACTATAATATAATCCTTTGTATCTGGATATTGTGATATTCCATATAAATTAGAATTTTCCTCACCACTATTAATGGAATAATTCTTAATCTATTAAAATTAAAAAGGTCTATTAAAATTAAAAATTATATAGTATTAGCTAAGTAATTGATTAAATCCAAAAAAGAATGAATTTATACCTCATTTAAAAATTCATTGTTAACATCTTGTGAATTACATAAATATTTTAAGACAACTTTTTTATTAGATAGTACCCTTTCAAACAAACAACCATAATGTAATGGACCTTCCATCCATATTGCTGAGTATATTATAGTTGAGCCATCTTTACTTATTTTTTCAATATTATTAAATTGGTTATATGATATCCATTCAACTATTGTATCATTATATTTAACATCTTTTGATTGCATTTCCTTAATTAACCCATCAATTTCTTTATTTCCACTAGTCCAGTTTGCAAAATTTTGGTTTAAATTATTTATTGCGCATGGTTTACACCATCTCATATTTGTATCAGTATATTTTTCACCACAGTTTTCACAACAACCATCATGAAATATTATAGTGTAATCCTTTGTATCTGGATTTTGAGATATTCCACATATTATAGGAATACTATCAAACATACGAATGGAATATGATTTAATCTATTAAGATATGAGAAAATTATTATATAAAAAAAAAAATTTAATTAAATTTAAAGAAAAATAAATTCATACCTCATTTAAAAATTCATTAGTAATATTCTGTAAATTAAAAAAATTTTTTAATAAAACGTTTCTAGTTACTGAATATCTTTGCAACTTAGAATATCCAAATTGGCTACTATTTTTCAATACTGCAGAATATACTGCAAAAGAATCATTTTTGCTTATTTCCTTAATATTATTAAATTGATTATATGGTATCCATTCAACTATTAGGTCATGACAATTATTAATTTTTAATTGCATTTCTTGAATGAAATTATCAATTATTTCATTCCCACTGGTCCAATTTGCGAATGCTTTTCTTAAATTATTTAATGAACATGGATTGCACCATTCGCGACATATAATTGTATATATATTGTTACAATATTCACAATAATCATTATCAAGTACTACAATGTAATCTTGTGTATCTGGATTTTGAGATATTCCAAATAAGTTAGGAGTAGATTGTCCCTTTACAATAGAGAATTCTTTAACAACCTGTTTAAATAATAATAAAAAATTACTATATTGAAAAATAATTAATTTTAAGAAAAAACTTTTACCTCATTTAGAAATTCACTTGTAATATTTTGTGAATTATGTAAATATCTAAAAGTAACTTTTTTATCAGTTATCCTTTTCAATATTCCATAATGCTTATCATGTTGTAATGGACCATTTTTCCATATTGCTGAATATATTGTAGTAAAACCAATTTTACCGATTTCTTTAATATTAATAAATTGGTTATATGGTATCCATTCAACTATTATATCATACCAATTATTTATTTTAAATTGCATTTCTTGAATAAAATTATCAATTTTTTCATTTCTACTGATTCCATATGAAAAATATTTTTTGAAATTATTTAATTGACACATCCTACAACATTTGTTCCTTATATTTGTATATATTTCACTACAGGTTTCACAATAAACATTATTAAGAACTATAATATAATCTTTTGTATTTGGATTTTGAGATATTCCATATATATTAAGAATATTTTTATATAAATTGATTTTAATAGAATATGATTTAACCTGTTAGATATAAAAATTATTATAATAAATAAATATTTAAATTAAAATAACAACAAATTAATTAAAATTCATACCTCATTTAAAAATTCAAGACCTTGAGAATTATATAAACATTTTAATGCAACTTCTTTATTAGGTGTTCTTTTCAACTCTTCATTATGTTCATCATTATGTCGTAATGGACCATCTTTCCATACTGCTGAATTTACTGCCGTAAAATTACTTTACTTATTTCTTTGATATCATTAAATTGATTATATGGTATCCATTCAACTATTATATCATTCCAGTTATTAATTTTAAGTTGCATTTCTTGAATAATTTCATCAATTTTTTCATTTCCACTAGCCCAGTTTTCAAAATTAATTCTTAAATTATTTAATAAACATGGTTTGCACCATTTATAATATATATCTGTATACATTTCACTACAATTTTCACAATAGTCATTACTTAGTACTACAATATAATCTTTTGTATCAGAATTTTGAGTTATTCCATATATTCTCTGACTGTAAATAGCGCTAATTTTAAAAATGGAGCATGATTTAATCTGTTAAAATATAATAAAAAAAAGGTTATCGTTACTATATATAAAAAAAAATACATAAAAGTTAATTATAAATTTAGAAATCCCATACCTCAAATAAAAAATCATTGACATTTTGTGAACTATAAAAATATTTTAATGCAACTTCTTTGTTAAGTTCTCTTTTTAATTCTCTACAATGCTTATCAAATTGTAATGGTCCATCTTTCCATTTTGCTGAATATATTGCAGTAAAATCACTTTTACTTATTTCCATAATATTACTAAACTGACCATATGGTATCCACTCGACTATTATATTATCATAATATTCAATCATTAATTGCATTTTTTGAATAAATTTATCAATCTTTTCATTTCCACTAGTCCAGTTTTCAAAATGATTTTTCAAGTTATTTATTTGACATGATTTACACCATTTATTATCTTCATCTGTATATATCTCGCCACAATTTAGACAGTAACCATCATTAAAAACTAAAATATAATCTTTTGTATCGGGATTTTGAGATATTCCATATATTTTAAGATAATCATTTCTGCCTCTTTCGATAGAATATAATTTAGCCTATTAAATATAAAAAAGTTATTATAATTAAAGTAAGTATTTAAATAAAATTATAAAGGAATTATAAATTTCATACCTCAAATAATAAATCATTGATGATATTTTGTAAGTTATATAAACGTTTTAAAATAACTTCTTTGTTAGATGTTCTCTTCAACCCTTCATAATATTCATCATGTTGTAATGGACCATCATTCCATATTGCTGAATATATTGCGGCAAAATTACCTTTACTTATTTCTTTAATATCACTAAATTGATTATATGGTATCCATTCAACTATTGTATCATTATATCTTTCAAATGTTAATTGTGCTTCTTGAATGAAATAATCAATCTTTTCATTATCACTAGTCCAGTTTGCAACATTATTTTTAAGACTATTTATTTTATTTATTTGACATGGTTTACACCACTTGTGTTCTATATTTGTGTAAAAATCACTACAATTTTTACACTTAATATTATTTTGGGACGCCATTATGATTTGATTTTTTTTTAAAAAAAAAGAAAAAAATACATATTTATATTTGCTTTATTTATTGCGATCGACGTAATAGAACTTTTAAAAAAAGGTGGCGTAATGAACTTTAAAAAAAGGGGCGTAATAGACATAATAACAATTATACAAATTTTTATGCAACCAAAATTTTAGAGTGGCAAACAGAAGGCGGCCGTTAGTTTAACCGGCCCATCAAATGATGTAACTATAACCAAAAAAAAGTTTGGTACACAAGACTTTTGAAGCTTTGAACAATTTTTATAATAACCTTTTAATATATACAGGTCCTTGATCTCAGAAACTTATTCCGTATAACAATATTTTATATAGTTTCCGTTAGATTTTTAATTTACAAAACCTAAGAGATGGTAAACATCGTGTCTCGAGCTATTTAAGCTTCGGAAAAGAAGAAATTGGTAAATATTTTCGCCATTCTTGTACGTCTAATTTTATGAAATTATATTCAATATTAAACTCTAAATACTCCTTTATAAAATTTTTTAATTGTAACAGTTTTCCTTCCATTGCTAATTATGCATTTTTTTCCTTGACATTCATAATATAAAATCCATAGATATGCAAATTTTTAGAATGAGGAGTTAAAGAAGAAAATTTAATGTTCCGAAATATTTCAATTAATATCTATAGATTTTTTCTTATATTTAATAAAATTTATTTCTTTTTCGATCAACACAAATCTCATGTCTCGGGCAAGAAATTTTGAAATATAGAGAGGATGTATAATAGTTATGTGTTGAAAATGAAATAACACATTTTCAATTAAAAATTTATTGTATTGTAAATTTTATAATTCTTAAAACTTTTGTAAATATTATTATAATGAAGTGTTTCATACTAGGGATTTTTCAATAATTCTAAAATCTATTAAGCTACATTTATTTGATCGTTTTATAAAGAGTTTATGTAAATAAAGAAAACTGAACGTGATAAATAAGACCTAATTTATAAAAAAAAAAAAAAGATTCTGGAACCGCCAACTGAAAATAAGGAAAGTAGATCGATCGAATCTTTAATTTTTTTATAAAACATATAAAATACGTCTACAAACATAACATAGTATCGATATTATCGGTAAAAAAATATATATCGGTATTTTTGATATTATTGATATTATTGATTTAACATAATACAAGTTATAAGTTATAGTAGGATTAGTAGCAAAACATTCGATGTACACTCCCCAGTAAAAAGTATCCGACCACCCATAAATTACTATTATAATTGTGCAAATATGCTTCTAAGTAAAGTATTTTTTTAATTATTAGCCTATCTTTTGTCTTATAAGCAAAGTTGATCACCAAGTCAAATTACGTTTATTCCAAAAATAATATGAGCTCCTGATTTAAATTGGTAGCTATTTCTTAATTTTAATTAAAAAAGTCATATTTTTAATAGAAATTTTAAGGTATAATATAACATCAAATAATTTGTTTTATTATTTCTTTTTTT
>JADRCO010001885.1:0-16410 GCA_021464525.1 Rhizophagus sp. LPA8_4_AMF | reverse complement strand
AAAAAAAAAACTGATTAGAAATAAATATATATATATATATATATATATATATATATATAATTAAAGTCGTATTTATTCATAATAGTTGTTCTCTTAACTATTATTTGGTCAAAATTCATTCTTGATGCTAAATAACAGATAACATTCTTCAAGAAACTTTATGAACTTTTTAAAAAAAAGTATATTAATAAAAATAATAATAATAATAATATAAAAATGTCTAGAAATCGACCATCACCACAAACTTTAAATAATAATGTAAATAGAGATAATCAATCCGCCTCCCAAAATTCACAACAACAACAAAGGAAATATCAACAACAACATCATCATCAAAATGCTACTTCACCTCCATCTTCTCGTCCAACTTCTCCTTCAAGTCCTTCACATCGTTCAATGAATTCTAACCCATTTGATGATAACTCAAATTCTTCTTATACTCCAAAAGATTATTATAATAATAATGCTAATTCAAGAGCATTTGAACGAAGAGATTCAAATCAAAAAAAGATAATATGGAATCATCAATTGGAACAACAACATCGTCAACAAATTCAAAAATATCAACAATATCAACAATTGCAACAAAATAATCCTAATAATGAGAATATTAATGATAAAAATCAACGACTTACTAATGATACAGGGAATATTAATAATGAAGGTGATAATGTTGTCAATTATAATAATGATGATGATGAAGGTGATGAACGTGGTGATGTATCTGATTTTTTTCAAAATGTTTATACTCCCTCAAGTCGTAATGATCGTAATGATTATAAATCAAGAATGTCTGTTATTTCAATGGCTGAATCTGTTCCTGGTAAGTGTTTTATTTAAATAACTAAAATCACTAATTATAACATTACTTAATCATTTTTTTTTGTTTTTTTAGAACAATTGCCATCTTCAACTAATCAAAAGGATTCTTCGGAAAAATCTGGTTCTAAACTTCGTTCTATTAATGATCATAAAAATAATAATTCCGATCAAAATAATCATGATAATGTGGAAATGAATGTGTTAAATGATAAAAAGAGTCCAAAATTATCCCGTACAAAGAGTCATAGACCACGTCCTCATGCTGAAGAGGCTTCAATTCCATTATCTAATAATAATGATGATGATTCTTTTCCTACTGAAAGACCAAAAAGTCCTTCAAAAAGTTTACTTAGAATGCCTTCTATTATGAGAAGTTATAATGATAATGAAAATCCTTCATCAAATCCTCCACGTCGTCAAAAATCTCTTGTTAGACCTGAACGTGCACGTAATAATAATTATAATCGTCGTATTAGCAGAGGTGCTACGTCAACAAGGCAAATGTATGATGGAAGTGATGAAGAATCAAGATTTAGTGTATTCTCTGGTAATGGAGGTGATGATAGACGTAAAAGTACTATGTCAATTGCTAGAAGAAATTCAATGAAAGAGCCTCCAAGAAAAAGAAAATGGTATAAATGTCAATGTCCTTCTTGTTGGATTTTATTTTCTCGTATTGTCACTTTTTGGGCTCCTCCTTCTTTATTATCATGTTTTGGTATGCATGATAGATTAGTTCAACAAGCTTGGAGAGAAAAGATTGCTTTGGTCTTTATCATTTTTGTTCTTTGTATTGTTGTTGGTTTCTTGACTTTCGGTTTTCAGTCTACTATTTGCAGAAAAGCACCTTTGGAAGGAATTAAGTTTGGTCATATGTCATTGGACCAAGCGACGATATTAGGAAAAGTTTATGAATTAAGTAGTTTTCCACATCCTGTAGTACTACCATATGTTAAAAATCCAGATCTTTCTAGTCCTGAAAATGGATTTGGTCGATCCGATCTATCATTCTTATTTCAATCTGTCAATTTTGAATGTAAAAATGTGCTTATTCCAAAAGCTTCAAATGCTGATGGTTCTGTATTAAAATATTTTCCTTGTGTTGTTATACATGAAAATGATGAACCAAATCCAAATGCAAATCCTGAAAATGGAGGATGTCATGTAAATCCTAATGAACGAGTTGACGCTCTCAGTCAATTTAAGGTAGTAGGTCAAACTTATTTTGAATGGAGTGACGTAGATAATCCTGATAACAAATATGTTGTATACAACGGGTATTTATTTTTATAATTTGTTTATTTTATTTTTATTTAACCTTTTTTTTTTTTTAATATTAATCAGGTTTTTTTTTCTTTTTTGATAGTCAAGTTCTTGATTTAGATCGTTTTCAATGGAAAGTTCCAAATATTGATTTACCTGAAACACTTATCAAATTAATAAATGATGATAATAATGTATTCCATGGTCGTGATATTACTCATTATTTACATTCAGATAATGATAAACTCAATTTAGCAAAATGTATGGAAGAGATTATTAAAGTCGGTGTTATTGATGAGATATCCATCAGTTGTCTTATCACTGATGTGGTGACGTATGTCAGCTTTATTGTAATCGTTGGCGTAGTTTTAGTTAGATTCTTTTTGGCCGTTTTATTTGGTTGGATTTTAAGTTGGCGTCTTGGTAGTTTCCGTAAAGAAACTGCCGAAGAAATTGCTAAACGGGAAAAAGATATTGAACTTTGGTCAAATGAAAATAATCACTTTATTTCAAGGTACGATTTTTAAATGAAAAAAAAAAAAAAAAAAAAAAAAAAAAAAATCATTATAATTATATTAAAAATTATATGTATATGTATTTGTTTTGTTTGTTTGTTTATATTTATTTAATTATTAATATTATTTAATTATTATTTTTTATAGAGATTCAAGTAGTTCATCGTTCAAGTTATTTAATTTAAATAAATCAAGATTTTCAACACTTCCTCCACCTGGGTCAGCTCCATTTGTTGACCGAAGAAGACATGATGGTCGAACTGGTAGTAGGATGTATTCAGCTCAATCTGGTGAGAAGAATTTTAACAACAGCTCGACTAGTTCACTTGTAAGACCAATATCAACTAATAGTTATACCACAGCTATGGTGAAAGACTCGAACGGATCTGCAAGAACAAGTCGACCTTCATCTATTATTAATGAAAATAATAATCATAGTCGAGCGAATTCCATGTCTTCAACATCTTCTTCGTCTTGTGGCCAAATACCAAGTTTAAATCCTGTCAATGAGACACGTTTTAATTTTCCATTATTGCACACAATCATGTTAGTTACTTGTTATTCCGAAGGTTATCAAGGAATACGGACAACCCTCAATTCTTTAGCAAAAACTGATTATCCAACTTCACATAAGCTTATTATGATTATTGCCGATGGTGTAATTTTTGGTTCTGGTAATGCATTGTCAACCCCCGATATTTGTCTGTCTTTGATGTCCGATTTTGTTGTACCTACTGATGATGTAATAGCACATTCTTATGTTGCTATTGCTGATGGAAAGAAACGTCATAACATGGCTAAAGTATATGCCGGTTATTATAAATGTAGAGATCAAAATGATCATAATAAAGTTATTCAGATTCCAATGGTAACTATTGTAAAATGTGGAGGTCCTGATGAACAAGAAGAAAAAAAACCGGGAAATCGCGGAAAACGGGATTCTCAAATGATTTTGATGAGTTTCTTACAAAAAGTTATGTTTGATGAAAGAATGACACCTCTTGAATATGAATTCTTTAATTCAATTCGAACCGTTACTGGTGTTACTCCCGATCATTTTGAAATCGTTCTTATGGTAAATATTTTGTTTAAATAATAATATTTATAAATTTAAATTAAATTTTACTTATTCTTTTTTTTATTCTTTTTTTTTTTTTTGTTAAGGTTGACGCCGATACAAAAATTTATTCTGATTCGGTAACGAGAATGGTTGCGTGTATGGCACGTGATTCTTCTATTATGGGTCTTTGTGGTGAAACAAAAATTGCCAACAAGAAAGATAGTTGGGTTACTGCGATTCAAGGTAAGGCATTTTTTTTTTTACGGAATTAGTATGCGTAAATATTTTTAAAAAAATTTAAATGTTCAATTTATTTATTTATTTATTTTTAGTTTTCGAATATTATATTTCTCATCATATGCAAAAAGCATTTGAATCGATTTTTGGTGGTGTAACATGTTTACCGGGATGCTTTTGCATGTATCGTATTAAAGCACCAAAAGGACCTAATGGATATTGGGTACCAATTCTTGCCAATCCTGACATTGTTGAACAGTATTCTGAAAATATAGTTGATTCACTCCATAAAAAAAATCTATTATTATTAGGAGAAGATCGATATTTATCAACATTAATGCTTCGAACATTCCCAAAAAGAAAAATGGTATTTGTTCCACAAGCAGTATGTAAAACGATTGTTCCTGATACATTTAGGGTACTTAGATCGCAAAGACGTAGATGGATCAATTCTACAGTACACAACTTATTAGAATTAGTATTAATCCCAGATTTATGTGGAACTTTTTGTTTTTCAATGCAATTCGTTATATTTATGGAATTGGTTGGTACAGTAGTATTACCAGCTGCTATATCATTTACTTTATATCTTATCATAATATCATTTGTAAAAAAACCCGTACCATATCTTCCACTTGCACTTTTAGGTGTTGTATTAGGTTTACCGGCAATTTTAATTTTACTGACAACACGTAAAATTGTATATGTTGGATGGATGTTAATTTATTTACTTTCGTTACCAATATGGAATTTTGTATTACCAGTATATGCTTATTGGCATTTTGATGATTTCTCATGGGGACAAACACGTAAAGTTGATGGAGAAGAAACTGGAAAGGATCATTCGCGTAAAGAAGGAGAATTTGATAGTACTCAGATTGTAATGAAACGATGGGCAGAATGGGAACGCGAAAAACAATTTAAGTCTAGAGGTTCAATAAGTTCAATACAACAACAACATCTTTCATCGGCTCCGTTAAGTTCAGAAGAAGGATATTCAAATTCAAGATCAGGAAATGAAAAATCTTCATATTATACACCATCTCCATTAAATCCAGTATTAAGAACTGGTGGTAAAAGAAATACAGGACCCGGCGTGAAGTCGAGAGCTCCTACTTCAGATTCTCTAAAGGTACCTCCACCGTTAAGTAGTTATTCTTCTCCTCCCGATTCAACTAATAGCAGTTCAACACTCACAACGGATGCATATGCTTCAACTCCGACTGAAATAGATTATCAACAAAATATAATACCGAGATCTAATAATAATAATAATTCTAGTTATAGTAGTGATAATAATAATAATTTTCCAAGTAATTTTGAAGAAGCTCATTTGAGGGATCAAAATGGTTATGATTCTTCGTAAATGAAGAGACAATTAGGAACAATTCTTTTTATTTTATATGTTCGGGTTTTAAAAACTTTTTAAAAACTGTGAAACTTACTCCTCATTAATGACGATTCTGTATAGAATTTAATAAAGAAAAATAATAGTTATTTGTATTCATTGAGGAAATTTTTTTGGTTTTTATGTATTTTTTTCTTGGTTGTATATTAGTTTTAATATAGATAATATAGCGGGACGAGTAAAATTTTTTTTTTTATTATTATTATATATTTTTATATATATATACATATATAACATGACAAATTATTTTTTTTCTTATTTGAAACATTTTAATAGATCGAGTTAAAATAAGAGTAGTGTTGAATAATAATATTATTTCAACGAAAAGTAGGAGTATTTTTGTAATTTTTTTGTTTGAGAAAATAAAAAATTGTTGATTAAAAAAAAATAAAATTTATTATTCAAAAATCTTTTCTGATGCCGTCAAATATTATTTAATATTATTAAAGTTCCAATCAATGAAAGAATGGGACTTTCGAAAGAACTATTTTACAAATCAAATATTCATTCATACTAAATTAGATTTATCATTTATCATTTATCATTTATCAAATCGGTTTTAATCACGATCTATATTTATTTTTCTATTTCCTTTCTTTTTTCATATTGTATTTCATATCAATTCACGTTAAATGTACTTCACATACATATTTAAGTTAACGAAAGGAAGAAAAAATTACGTGATACGGGACTATATGCACAAATGTACAATACATTATGTACAGTATGTATCGGGCAAATCGGAAAAAAGAAAAACTATGAACTTTATCGTTAATAATTGGATAATCAAAAAAAAATTATTTCCCCCTATTTTTCACTTTAGAAAAAAAAAAAAAAATTTTTTTTTTTTTTTTTTTAAAAAAAAAAAATTTTTTCCCCCTTTTTTTCACTTTAAAAAAAAAAAAAAAAATTTTTTTTTTTCTTTCTTTAAAAAAAAAAAATGAATATATCAAGTATTTATATTTATCCCGTGAAGTCTTGTAGAGGAATTAAAGTGGATTCATGGAAGATAAATAATTTTGGATTTAAATATGATAGATTTTGGATGATAGTTGATGATCAAAATCATTCTATAACTCAACGCGAACATTCAAAGGTTTTTTTTTTTTATTAAAAAAAAAAAATATTACGTATAAAAAAAACAAGATTAAAAATAAAAAATTATTTTTATTTTTATTTTTTTTAAGCTTGCACTTATTTCACCCACAATTCATGAAAATGATGATGATACCGGTGGTTTATTAATATTAACAAACCCTGAAAATGATCAAGAATTAAAATTACCATTATTACCAAAGTAATTTGTATAATAATAATTTATTGATATGTAATTGATGATGAAAATTATAATAATGAATTTTTTTTTTTTTTTTAGTAAAGAAAATCGGTCTAAACTTTCGGTTACAATATGTGATGAAATTATAATAGCATATGATTGTGGTAAAGAATCATCAAAATGGATATCTGATTATTTAGGTTTTGAAGCAAAAATTGTATACAAATCAACTGAAGATTTAAGAATAATTGAAAAAAATCTTCCTCCAAAAAATGAGCTTTTGAAACAACCAGAGGTAAAAAAAAAAACTTACCTTTTTTTTTACTTATATATATATATATTTTCGATTATTTCTTTAACTAATTTCTTTTTTTTCTTTTCTTTTTAAGACAGCATTTTCAGATGGTTATCCATTTTTAATTATAAGTGAAGAATCTTTATCAGATCTTAATAATAGATTATCATTACCAGTTACTTTTCGTAATTTTAGACCAAATATTGTGATAAAAGGATGTAATAAACCTTTTGAAGAAGATACATGGAAAAAAATCATTGTGGGAGAAGAAACGGACGATAATTTATTTTTTGTAGTTGCTAGATGTACTCGTTGTGTTAGTATGTATATACAGTACATAAAAAATTTTAAAATTATAAGGAGGAAAAACTTTTAAATTTTTTTATTAAACCACTTAAATTTTTAGTGACCACAGTTAATCCTGAAACTGGTATAAAAAAAGGATTGGAACCTTTAAAGACTTTACAATCTTATCGTAGAGTTGATCCAGGTGCAAAGTATAAGGCTTGTTTCGGTAAATTTCGTAACTATTAACGTCAATCGCTTTTTATTATATCATTATCTCATATATGAAGGATAATTATTTATTCTGATTTTTATAACATATATATATGTAGGAATGAATGTTATACATAATAAATCCGGTAATAAATTTATATCTTATTAATTGATATATCCAAATTTATGTTGCTAATTTTTTTTTCCTTCTCTATACTTTTAGGAATAACCCTTAATGTCGGTGATCGTATTAAGGTAATTGCAACAGGCGAACATATTCGTGAAAAATAATTGAGTTTTATGTACAAACTATATTAAATAGAAATATAAATAAATAAATATTATTAAATAAAATCTAGATATCGTATATCATCAAACTACAATTATCTTAATAAATTGGAATAAAGTCATCTATTGTAAATGTTTATCATTATGAGATTTAACAACTTTACTTAATAATTCAACTTGATTTGCAACATCACGAAGAGCTCCAAGTACGATTCCATTTCCTTTAATAAAACCATATAAATGATATTCTAATCCTACTTCTTTACAAAATTCGTTAACTAAACGTTGACAATCTCTAAGATTATGCCTGGGAACTCTTGGAAATAAATGATGAATGACTTGAAATTGCAAACCACCATGAAACCAATCCATCCACCAAGGGCAATCAACGTCCATTGTAGTACGCAACATCTTTTTTGGAAAAGATTCTAAAGGTCCACAATCTTCCGTTGACATTCCAAAATGTGATAATGTAATTTGTACATGCAAAATCATTGTAACCATATGAGAAATTAGGATGTATAATACAATTGTCGATATTGATGGCAATAATGATAATAAATAAGTATACCAACACCAAAAAAATATCATACCACTTATTTCTAATCTACGAAATGCTACATTTTCTTCATTAAATATAAAATTAATTGATAATGCATAAAGATTAAATCTGCCAAGACACATTACTGGATAATATAAATAATGTTGATATTTTATAAAAAATCTTGCTGGTATATCAAAATACAAAGTTTTTTTATAAAAACTTGAATATAAATTATTAAAAAATTTTGTTGTAACGGCAAAAAATGGTAAATGTTGAATATCAGGATCATGTTCAGGATCATTTGTTACAATGTGATGAACATAATGATTTCTTTTCCACCATCCAATACTTAATCCTCCCATAAAATCTGCAATAAATATTCCAACAAGATTATCTACTAGTAAATTATGAGTAATTCCATTATGACCAGCATCATGAGCTGTGAACGCGAGTTGATGCCAAAATAATCCAAGGAAAAATGCACTTAACAAATAATGCCAGACTTGAGTTCCATAAATAACCAACATCCATGCTGAAATTATCAGGAAAGTATAACGAATACTTTCATAAAAATAGTTCCAATAATTGCATTCGTATAATCCTAGTTCATGAAGCTTTAAATAATATCTACGATAAGTTTGAGTTATTAACTTTTGTTCTAATAATTTTTCTTCTTTCAATTTAGTATTTTCTTCATACTCTCCGATATAAAAAGTATTAATCTTCTTCTTAAAAACATATTCAGGATGAAAAACGTTTATCTCGTCTGTAGCGTCTTTACCAACCATATGACGGATTGCAAGTTCTCCTCCTGGGTGATATTTTATCCATTTATTCAATTTATAAACTTTATTATTATAGATTATAAGCATTTGCCCATTTTGTACGCGTTTTTCAAAGTCTTCTTGGCTAATATAATTACGTTGAGGTGTAATTGTTTCGGCATGTGGAGGTGCCATCGTTTCAATACAATGTGGCTGTGTGTGACGATTAGAAGATTATTACAATAGTATATTATTATAGCTTTATCCAAAAAAATCGCGTAAACAAATGATTTTGAAAAAAAAAACGCGCAAAATAATTTTTTTATTTAATTTAATTATGAAGTAATACAATAAATAATCATGAAAAAAAAGGAGAAAAAAAAGAAACCGAAAAAAACGGGAGTATTTATTTCTAACATAGTTATCAGATTAGATTTTGACTATCTATTATATCAGGGTTGTAAAACGTGTGCAGATTTTCAGATTTTCCTCGGCCTAAAATATTCCGTAATCTTCCAATCTCCACATAAAGTTATCGTAAGATCAAAATCAATCACAATGAAAGAGGAAGTAAGCATTTTCTTACAATACGTACAACATGCACAATTTTAACTTTGTCTGCAAACACCCCAGTCGGTGCTGAAAATAAGATTTCTCATTTGATTCGCTTAATACCAAGATTTTTTGTTTCCAAACTTGCAAAAAATATTTTCCGGAATTAGACATGTGAAAACGCGTTGTGTGGCTTGACTATGTGGCTCAGTTACTATCATCAGCCACTGAAAATAAATTTGACTGATTAAAAAAAAAAAATTCTCTCTCTTCTTCCATCTACTTTATTTTAAGTGGTACATCGAATTCATCATAATGAGGTATGTAGAATGTATATCTTTTTTATCTACATTTATTTAACAAGCACTGATAATTTGAATTCTTTTAATAGTAAAATTCAAGTGCCAGCCGTGAGAGAGTCAATTAGGACCATTTTAAAAGAATCACAAGAAAAGGATCGTAAATTTACCGAGACTATTGAATTACAAATTGGGTTAAAAAATTATGATCCTCAAAGAGATAAACGTTTTAGCGGAACCGTCAAGTAAGTTTTAGGAGGTTTACGTCAAATAATTATATCCGTTTTATCTTTTATTAAAAAAAGAAAGAAATTTTTTGATTTTAATTAATTTTTAATTTTTTTTTTTTTTTGATAATTATCAAGACTTCCCAATGTCCCTCGTCCAAAGATGTCAGTGGCTATTCTCGGAGATGCTCATGATTGTGATAGAGCCAAAGAAATTGGACTTGAGTTTATGAGTGTTGAAGATCTTAAAAAACTTAATAAAAATAAAAAACTTATTAAGAAACTCGCTAAAAAATATGATGCATTTTTAGCTAGTGAGTCTTTAATTAAACAAATTCCTAGATTATTAGGCCCTGGTTTGCATAAAGGTATGTTTCATTAAGACGAGCTTAATAAACCAAGGTTGTGTTTAATTTTTTTTTTTCCCGTAATATAGCGGGTAAATTCCCTACTCCCGTAACTCATAATGACGATTTGAATGCTAAGGCTGATGAATTGAGATCAACAATCAAATTTCAACTTAAAAAAGTTTTGTGTCTTGGTGTTGCAGTGGGTCATGTTAAAATGAGTGAAGATGAATTAGTTGCAAATATTATGTTGAGTATTAATTTCTTAGTTTCCCTATTAAAGAAAAATTGGCAAAATGTAAAAAGTTTATATATCAAATCGTCTATGGGTAAGCCTCAACGTTTATATTAAGTTTGGCAATCAAAGGTAAATATGAGTAGGAAATTAAATTCATGTATAAAAAAAGATTTACTAAAAAATTATTTATTTAGGAATTGCTTTTTTTTCCTTATTCTTTCTTGTTTCTCTCTCAAACGGCAATTTACCAAAGTACTTTTGAATTTTGTGAAAGTATTTTTTGGGAGCTGAAATTGTTTTACTTTTGATGAATAAATACTGAAAAACAACTGATATTTTAATTAGCTTTTGGGGCGATATTAATATAAAATATTGTTTTAATTCGTGAATTACGCGAAATATAAATACAAGCTGAACCAACTTCTCAGAATCTATTTAACTTGTCCAAAAATATTGTGAAAAATTCGTATGAAAAAAAGTGTATTTAGCGGAAAATGCCCATAGATTCCTACATTAAGCGCGTCTTTACAAGCAGCGAAAAATATAATTGGCTTATGCGATTGACCATTTTAGTAACATGGCACAATATCCGTATTTATGCATCGATAATCTATATATATATAATATATCTATTCATTTTGTTGATTTTGTTGGAAATTTTCTTTGCTTCAGTTACACAGTTTTTTTTCATTTTTTTTTAAACGATGGATATAAAAGATTTAAGCATTTTAGGAGGCGCCATACTTATGATATTAGTTGCCTTAGGTGCCTTAGCTATATTTTTATCACGTAAAATAGCTTCTCTACGTGATCCTGTTAAAGTATGGCATGTTTTAAATAACCCTATTATAAGAAAGTTTAGACCTTTTATATATTCTTATTTACTTTCTTTCGCTAATCCTTTTTCTTCTTGTATTCGTAAGTAAAATAATTTTTTTTATTGTCAATGGTTTGTTATTATTAATAATCATGAAAAAATTTTTTAGACATGCGGATTACAACTCTTGATAAAGGATTTTGTTCAGGAGTTTTAAAGGTATTTTTTTATGTACAGTATATCTTTTTCTAATTGGTTTATTAGTATACTAAAGCATAAAAGTTCTAATTTTTAGGAACAAAAGAGGATCCGTAATCCTTTTAATAGTATTCACGCAGCAGCGCTTTGTACATTTGCTGAAACTATAGGAGGATTGGCAGTATTTAGTAAGTTAGCTGGTAAGGATAGAGCAATTGTAACAAGGATTAATATGGAGGTTAGTAAGAATATATATTTATTAAGATTTTGTTAAAAAATTTGATATATATATTTTTTTCTTAATTAGTATTTTAAAAAAGCAAGAGGTTAGTATTAATTATATTCGAATTTTCAAACATTATTTTTAAAAAAAGTTACTTAATCGTTTAATTAATTTATTTAATGGTAAATAGGATTAATTACAGCTACTAGTCAATTTAACTTT
Organism: Rhizophagus sp. LPA8_4_AMF; assembly: GCA_021464525.1. Classification (NCBI taxonomy): domain Eukaryota; kingdom Fungi; phylum Glomeromycota; class Glomeromycetes; order Glomerales; family Glomeraceae; genus Rhizophagus; species Rhizophagus sp. LPA8_4_AMF. The sequence goes on along the minus strand of JADRCO010001885.1, from coordinate 4,317 downwards.
GGAGAAATTAGTGGACAAACAGAAAAAGAATGCGAAGTAATTCTTAAAAATGAAGCACTAGACACCGTAGCAAAAGCTACAGTATTTTGGTCTATTAATAGTAAAAATTAAAATAAATAAACTAGGAACTAGGGAAGAAAAATATTATCTATACTTTATTTTACCGTGAATTTTTAATATAACTAATCTTATTTTTTATTTACTATTTTATTAATCAAATTACTAAAAAGTAATAGTTTCGGTAAATACCGATTATATGACCATTTTAGGGTTCAATCGTAAAGATTAATTGAAAATTTTTTTAAATTAAAAAATGATGCCAGCTTTTAAGGGGTGTGGAGTAAATTGAAATTTTTAAGGGGGATTTCTTCGAAAAAGGAGTAAATATCAAAAATATGAGCGAATGTATAATAATGTATAATGCTAGAAAGAAGCTAAAAATATTTGCAGAAAAACAATGAACAATCATATGCGTTTAGTAATTTGATTCCAGACATTAGTTAATTAGGAACAGAATGCACTTCATTATTTACAGATAAAAAGGAAAAATGAAGTGAAGAATTTATTTAATTTCAAAAATAATAAAAAAAAATAGATATTTATAGAAAGGGATTAAGAAAGGGGATTAACTATTCACAAAAAGCAAATAGAAAAAAAAAACGAAAGAATGAATCTATATAAACAAATCATTAGAAGAAGAAAAGGGTATATCTATTTTTACGAGAAGAATATAATAAAGAAAATAAGTTTACATGAAGAAGTAAAAAATGGGTTGAAAATTTCAATAGATATTTCTTTAAAAAGAGTAAAATCTAAAAAATATTATAAAATTCTACAAAGGGAAAATCTTTGGCGTAATAAATGATAAGACCAAATACTAATATAACAACAGCAACTACAAAATTTTAAAAAAATTATTAAATTTCTTATTTTTATTATAAAAAATTATTCAATAAGTTTGATACTTACACGAATACCGCCGTACAAAGTCCCAAGACGAATTAGTTGATACGATATTGTTAACAATAGATTGAGAACTATTGTCGAAAGATTGTATATCTGAATCTGACGGAGGAGGACATTCATCATCACATTCATCTTCATATTCATTAGATCTGCCGAAGATATTTTGTTGTTCGTATTTAAAAGTAGTTTCAATAAACCCTTTTGTTGAAGAAGAAATAGATGGAGGAAATTCTGGTTCAGGTATTGGTTGTGTAGAATTTCTTTCTTCTTGTATTGTAGAAACAGTGGATGATCCATAATTAAAACCACTATGATTATTTTGCGGTAAACTTGAAAGTTGATCATCTTTAACATCTTGAGAACCTAGTACGCTCCATGTTTCAGTTGCATAAGAAGGATTATAACGATAGTCGTCATCATCATATAAATCATTATTTACAACATTCCAAGAATTTGTAAACCGGGAATTTCGCCCATAATAATCTAGAAGATTTATTTGATAAAGTTTAATTTTTTTTAAAAAAAAGGTTAGCGAAACATCACTTTTTATCAATCATTAAATTAAAAAAAAAATATATAATTAATATGTGATAAAATAAATTGTTACCTTGCGACATTTTTTTTTCGATCTTCAATCAAATTAGTTTATCCCTAATATTCTGTTTTTTTTACTCCTTTTTTATTTTTAAATGGAAAAAAAGTTAGGAGGAAAAAAAATGAAAAAGAAAAACTTAGAAAATAAATTTGAATATTTAAACCTGTATTTATATACCCGTGAAAACAAATCTCATTTTTAGTTTCTAGTTGGTACGACACATATTAAGGTAGTAGGTCATAAGGTCAACACTGTCGGATCCGCAGCATAACAATCAAATTATGACTTGATTTGGTAAGCACGTATTTAAAGGTACATTTTATAAATAATAAAATTTATTCACCGTTTATTTGTTCGTTATCCTTGTATTCTTTAACATTTCGGAGATTTCATACCTAACGTTTACAATTCCGCAGCTACTTTATGTTTTCGGACCTTTTTTTCCGGTGGCCGCAATTCGGCTGGATTACCCGTAGCTAAAAATAACCTTTAACTGCGTGTTTTGCTTGTAGATAAGCTATTTTATATAATAAAAAAAATGACATATAAACAAAGTATCTTGTCTCACTATTCTAATTTTTATACCCTATGTAAAATATATGAAAATTTTAACCTTTGTATGAAAAATTATACCTACCTACCTATAACAACTCTGCATTTCAGATTATATAAACTGCAAATGATATGTATATAATTTTTAATATAATAGTTTATATTTAAAGTTAGTTTTCAAATAGTTAGAAAAACTATATTGTATTCTTTTTTATATATATAAACCTGAAATTATCCAAAAAGTTAAAATATTAGATTAAAATTTAAAATTAATTGGCAATCTATATAAGAACTGGAAGATTGTTAAAATTGTTATAGTAAAAAGTAAGCAAATTTTATTGGTACAGTTGAATTCCTATATACTGATACTGTTGTTTTGAAAAAATATATTAGCATCAATTCTTGCTAATATTATTAGTATGTAAATTCCAGATACAGTCAGTCTTGTTTATAATCACCACTTTTGATAAACTAAAAATTGATGGTAATAGATAGATGTTGATTATATAGTGAACTTTATATATAATCACAGTATATAGTAAAATAATATTGTAATGATTATAATCATTATATAGTTATTATAGTATACAATTTTTTAAGAATTAAATTGATAATTCAAGATTAAATGAATATTTGGAAGGAAACTCTCTCTGGTTACATTCACAACCATTTTTTTACTAATATTTTTTTGCATAAAAATTTTATTTTTTCGTTTCATTTTCTTTAAATATACACTTTAAGCCTTTATAATACACTTTATTTTTCTTTAGTTTAGTTTTCTTTTATTCTTCTATTAACATAGTTTTAGTAGCGAACTCCAACTTTGACTTTTTTTTGGTTTATTTTATTGAGGAACAAACAACACGTATTATCAAGATTTAAGCAAAATAAATATGGTCTACCTTTATTAACAATAATAACAACAGTTTACTTTCTAACACTATGGAGAGACTTAATGAAGCCTTGGATAATAAAGACTTTATATATTTCCTTGACAACACTTCAGACTATACCAATAAACAGACGTGATATAAGTACTTAACTGAACTCTTAGGTTCCTTGGCAGCCTGTCCACCACATCATAAAAATGGAATATTAACAAAAATAAGGTGATATTTTGACTACCTCTATCTGGTTGTTTTCCCAAAAATCCCTTTCTCCTTTTTTCCTTCTTGCTGAAAATGGATATCCCCTATTTTTCGTTGGCAAACAACCCAAATAAAGTCAATACCAAAATGGGAAATTAGTACCTCCAAACTGAATTGAATCTCTGAACTTTTCCTGAATGTGCTTTTGAACAAGATCAAAATAAGTTTGGACACGCCCGATCATGTGCCTTCTTCAGAACTATTTTAGAACATGATGCAACAAATAACTCTAAACTCTCATTCGCCAAATATGTTGATAAGCATAAGAAATACCTTATTAGACATCTTTAATATGCATAATTGGACTTCGATTTGGCATCTCATTTTTGGCTTCTTCTACACAGCTAGAAGGATCAGAGATAGGGATAAACTTATGAATTTGGATGTGGTGATCTTTGAGTTCTTTTACTTTTTTGTCTTCAACTATAGATTTTCTTTATTTTTTCTTGTTTCTTTTTTGTTTTTGTCTTTTTTTTACCAATTTTTAGTATAGAATTTTCTTGGGTAAATCTTTTGTTTTTGGATACTGTTTCTGTTGGAAGATGTAAAGTCTTCTGTCTCCAAATACCATGTTTCCTGAAGAATGATCTGCAAGTGCCAATGTAATCACTTTATTTGAAGATATTAGATCTACCGTATATATCAGCAAAAGAATTAACAACATTACCATATGGTGGGCTGGAGGATCTTTGTATATAGCATTATTGCTTGAGTGTTGAGATTCCTACTTCAGCAACTGTGCGTAGGTAACAATGAAGTTATGTGAACTAGCGGTATACATTTGTATTTTGGAAGGACAGAGGGGTTTAAAAAATGTTTTTTCTTTTTTTTTTTTCTTTGCTACAACATAGCAGGTCTTTGAGTCAACTAACTAAGAATGTAAGGCATTTGCTAAGATAGCGTGCTTTATCTCACACTTACCTACTGAGTGAATGGGCTTACTGACAGTATACGCATGAGGTTCTATTACTGAATGATGAGTGGTTTATTAATTCTTTAAAGTAGATTAGTCTTGTTTTTATTTTTACCTAATGTATTAGATTACTTGTACCTGAT
>JADRCO010001884.1:0-16415 GCA_021464525.1 Rhizophagus sp. LPA8_4_AMF | reverse complement strand
AAAAAAAAGCGTTTCGCAACGTTTTTTAATTATTTTAATAGAAAACGTTGCGAAAACGTTTTTTATTAAATATTTCATAAAAAAAAAAACGTTTTCGCACGTTTTTTCAATTGCCTTAATAAAAACGTTGCGAAAACGTTTTTTATTAATAATTTCATAAAAAAAGAACGTTTTCGCACTTTTTTTTAATAAAAAAGTTGCGAAAACGTCAAATATCTCGGTATTGGGATCGGTCAAACCGGTCGGTCAAGCGGTCGGTCAAACCGTCGGTCAGAAGTCTTTGACCGACCGGTATCGGTCACGGTCATAACCGGTCATAACCGGTTAATGACCGTGACCGTTGCCATCCCTATACATGAACGTACTAAAATGTGAAAAAGACAGAGGAAGAAAAAAAAAGAAAGAACGACTTGCAAACCACATAATAAAATTGTAATTTTTATATGATGTTTTACGTGATACATAAGTTTTTTTAATGAGGGAATTTTATTTAATATTTTAACTAGCAGTCGCCTATTGTTTCACCCTGGCCTAATCAACATAGTAAAGTGTATACATAAAAAATACTTTGGAAATAAGTTTGACATAAACAAAAAAAATACTGATTTACCAAAAAATTACCTGTATTAAAAAAAAATTCTATATCTGATATAATTAAAAAGAATAATATATATGTATTTAATTTTTTTGAAATTGCAAAAAAAAAAATTATCTCAAAAAATTTTTGTACTTGCGATTTATTAAGATTTTACTTTATTAATTCCATCAAATAAGCCTTTTTTAATTATTAAAAAGTTAAATTAAATAGTTTCCATAAATCTGTAATAACAAATGAAACACAATTACAAAATATATTATTTTTTAATAGAAAAAATCTGGCATAACTAAATTTTTAGTGATCCGATAACTATTATTGAACAATTTGTCTAATAACCGATCAAACAATTATTTATTTTAACAGGACTAGTAGTAAATAATAACACAAATAGGTAATCTAACAACAAATTTATATAATAATAAAAATAAAAAGTAAAAAACAAGAAAAAATAATGAAAGGAAAGTAAAATAAAATAAAAGGGAAACAAAAGGAAATGAAGGAAATGAAAGGGAGCGAAAAGATCAAAGGAAATAAAAGAAAACAAAAGAATGAAGAGGAGGATAATGAGAAACAAAAAAAAGAAGAGAAGGATTATGAGGAACAAAAAAAAGGAATGGGAATGGGAAAACAATGAGAGATGAAAGCGAGAGATAATAAAGGACAAAAAATGATGAAATGGTGAAAGAAATGATATGAGACAATAATATGATGAAAGAAGTGTAAAAGAAACGATGAGGAACGAAAAAATCATAAAGACACAAAAAAATGATGAAAGAAACGATAAAGGAAAAAAAGATAATGAAAAAAACGTGAAAGAAATGATGAGGAATGAAAGGATGATGAAATAAAGGTGAAAGAACGATGAAGTATGAAAAGATGATGAAAGAAACAAGAAAGAAACTAAGAGGAACAAAAGATGATGTAAAAAACGTAAAGACATGAAAAGATGGTGAAAGAAATGATAAGGGATGAAAAGATGATGAAAGAAACGTGAAAGAAATGATAAGGAATGGAAAGATGATGAAAAAAACAAGAAAGTAATGATGGGAAACGAAAGATGATGAAAAAACGTAAAGACACGAAAGGCTGATAAAAGAAATGATAAGGGACGAAATGTGATGAAAGAAACATGAAAGAAATGATGAGGAATGAAAAGATGATGAAATAAATGTGAAAGAAATAATGAGAGCAAAATATGATGAAAGAAATAATGAAGGATGAAAGATGACGAAAAGAAATGATAAGATACGAATAGTGTTGCGATCTGTTAATCTGTCAATCCATCAATCTGCAGATTTATCTGATTAGAGACCCATCTGGATCATCCATATAATCCGTATTTGCTCATCTGAATCAATCCGTCATCCGTTATCTCTATGTTTTAGCGGATTGGATCTGAATCATCCGGAATGTACATATAATGATATAACTTTCTCATCCGGATTAAATCCGGATTTTCATCTGGATCATCTGTTTATTTTCAGACTGGATTGAACAGATGACGGATTCATCCGGCTCATAACACTAGATACGAAAGAGAAATAGAAAAAATGGTGAGGGACGAAAAGAAGATAAATAGAATAAAAGGGGAATCACAGAGAAAAAAACCCAACCAAAAAAGAAAAAGAAAAGGACAGTTAGTTAAGAAAATAGATATCTAAAGACTCAAAGTATCCGAACTTACCATTTACTAGATACTGATTCCGAAGTCTAAAGCCGTTAAAAGGCGAAAGGAATTGCCTACAAAAGAAGAGAGACAGTTAACGTTGATTAATAAAAGAAGCATGACAGTGTAAAAAAAACTTACTGGAAACCCTAAAGTCAAGAAAAGAAGCACCTACAAAAAAAAAGAAGTCAGTTAATACTGATTAATAAAAACATAAAAACAATGTTAGAAACTTACCAGAAGTAAAGCGTCATTGTGTCAAAACTATTAAAAAAAAAACCGCGTAAAAAAAAATTTTTAACCAAATGATCGTTTTGACGTCATGAAATTTAATGTGAATCACGTGATAGGGTGGCAAAAAATTATTTACCACCCGGGGTGGCACAAACAATTTTTCTATTCTAAATTTATCTAAACCATCAATTATAACAATGAATTGAACTATTACCTTTCAACTTATAATTGAGCGCTTCTTATTCTGAAAGAAATTTATTTATAAATAATAGTTTGTCGAAGATTTTTACATTCTTTTGTATTTTTTTTCATTTTTTTTAAGTATATATAATTTTTAAATATTTATTTTCGCCTTCATCTAGTAGATTTACGTGCAGGGCTTTTTTTTAAAAAAAACTTACCATAATATCTCGATGCCGATCGCCTCAGTAGTTGTCAAGGTAGCACAAATTCCTTGATTTTTCCAAAGGAAAATCATCGTTTTCTAGAAATTTGTATTGCATATGCATACATGCATATCTGCATTTTTATCACCTGCCAAATTCTCATATTGTTCTAAATTTACTAATTAATAAAATAAAAATTTTTTTTCAGTACAACTACATTGCATAATCATTTTTTATATTATAATTTCTGATCTAAGATTCTGTTACTGCATCTATTAGATTAGAATTTATATGGTGTGTCGTCTTTATGATTACTTAATTAGTAACTTTTTTTTAAAAGACAAAATGAGAACTTTTTCGGATTTTTCCTCTTTACCCGAACCATAAAAAAATTCCTTTTTTAAAAAATAAAAGTCATTTTAACGAAAACATGACTGAAAACTTTCTAAATTAATTCAAAACTGTAAATGTCGACGATAAAAGTGCATTCAAAAGTTGTTGTAAACTCATTTATATAAAATTACGGAATTGATGATATTTTTAAAAAGGAGGATTATTAATTTGCGATTTATCAAAATGGAAAATTTGCTGTTATATTTGATACGGGTAATAAAATAATCGGCATATTAAAATATAAATTTACCAAATAATTCTATGATAATTTGCAAACTTATTTTTTTTTTGAAGTTTTTTTTTAAAAAAAACTATTTGATATAATGTGTGATGGGTGGGTCTCGGCATTAAATATTGCATTAATGACGATAAACAATTGCATCATTTAGTCATGCTTTCATAATACATTTTTCATTGCCCCAAAATTGACTTTTCCTTTCTTAATGCATTGTATCTCAACAAATCTTGTTTATTGATAAAATTAATATTAGTAATAACCCATGACAAATATAATTATTCGTGACAAACAGGTTTTTTAATGGAATTAGATTAATTTATCGTTATTGGAAAAATGCATTAAATTCAAAAAAAAACCTTATTTTTTATATATTACTTAGAAAAGGTGCTTTAAATGATTTCGATACGCATATGTTGTAATGCTGTAAAAGTATTACAAATTTCCATTCATCGGCGAAACTAGTTTTCGCCCAAAATGATCTACAAATATATTTCCGAATTAAGGTTTCGGAGGGTTTCGGCTCATATTGGAAAACAAAGGCGAAACGGTTCGAATTCTGAAAACCTGAAACACTACATCAATAACAATATGCCGTGATAAAAACCATTTTTGGCTTTTACAAAGAGAAAAAAAAAATATCGTCTTAAATATATGACATATGCATGCATGCTTACATAATTTACTAATTTAAAAAAAAATTCTTAGCTAAAACTTTTTACGATAATCAAAACGAAAACATCTCCGTTTCATTGTAATTTCCTAATTTGAATTCTGCCGTGTTATAGCACTTACAGCAGCCATCACAGAAAAGATTTTGTACTTTTACTTTTTTTTAGATAAAAAAAATAAATTATAATTGTCTTTCACGGATTTACTTCCAAATAATCATTATTTTTATTTTTTGATAATGTCTAACGAAAGCATAACTGAACGTGATGTTGACCATAATAAGAAATCACTATCATTTACACAAGCAGTCCGGATTATTACCCATTTTAAGAAAAAAAAATCTACAAAAGTAGGTTATGTAAATGACAATATTACTAAAAGGAAGGGAGATTATCAAATTACAATTTGTCAAGATGGTAAATTTGCTGTTACATTTGATACGGGTAAAGAATAAATTTCATTATTAATAAAATATAATTTATTTACTTTCTACATATATATATATTAATGAAATTCTTACTGAAATAAAAATAAAAATATTAGCTAATCTTCGAATTAAAGTATTGGAAAATACTGATTACCGTCCATCCGATAAGGGAAATCAGAATATATCTCATGGATCCAGCAAAAGGGATAAGTCTGCTCATAAATCTGATAAAATTAATAAAACTATCGTTGATTTTGATATAAAGGACGACTTTAGCATTAAAAATTTTTACAAAAACAACGTTGTAGAAACTGAAAATTCTGGTAACAATGATTGTTCTTTAGACAGCAATAAAAAAGACGAGGTAAATAGCTCGAAAGTGAATGAAAAGAATGATAACGATTTTTCTTCAAACGGAAACGAAAAAGATGATTATTCTTCAAACAGCAACGAAAAAGACATGGAAAATAAAAAGAGTGATACATTTAAATGGTCTGTCGATATATCAAATTTGCATAACGAAAAAAATGGCAAATATTTTATTCATGTTGCAATATCTTGCATAAACGTTGATGAGGATATGAAAGGGACAAGGGAAGACGATAATAAAAGTACAAGGACAAAGAAGGAAGACGATAATAAAAGGACAAGGGCAAAGAAGGAAGACTATAATAAAATTGGTTATAAAAAAGAACGCATTGTTCTCACACTTGATAATCCCGAATCAAAAAACAAAAATCCCGAATATAATATTGATGTACCAGAATCTAAAAGTGGTAAAAGTAGTAAAGGAATGGCAATTTATCATATTGAACTAAATAAAGGAGAGGAGGAAAATTATGTTGCTAGTGCTGTGACTTATCATTATTTTAGTAATGTTTCAGGAATATGTAGATTTATAGAAGTTTCAAGTGATGATAATTTACATGATTCTGAACTAAAGAGATTTATAATCTTGAATTTTCATGGGATACATAATTTCGAATTTGATACCCATTTTGATTTTTTTAAATTGAATGAAAAATTTGAATATCCACAAATTTTTAGACGTGAATTAGTTAATTTGTATATACGTGATTTACGCGATTCACGTGATTCCGATGGTTGCATGAAACGACTTCTCTCATGTATTTACGACAAATATTTTTTAGTCACGCAATACAAAAATGATGTACGATCACTTGAAGGTAAAAAATTTTTTTATAGTTGTTTATATATTTATCAAATAAAATCAAAATTAGAAGTATTGGAATCTATTTTTAGTTTATAATCTGGCAAAAATGGAATTAGAAACAGTTGCAAAAAAGGATGAAAAAAATGATGAATTCATAAATAAACACTATTCTGAAAAATTTTCTGTTGGTAAATTACAGCTTTGTTTTACTCAAGGAATGAACATTATTAAGTAAGTTGTTATTCAATAAATCATTTTTTTTATCTTCGAATGCATTAATTTACATTATTAAATACTAAGTTTAATTTTATTAGTTTATTTTATATGGAAAACGGTTTACCAATCATATCAAAAACATTTGATGAAATAAAACAAATATGTTTATTAGAATTTATAGAGAGAGATAAAAAATTACTTATAATAGGCAAATGTCCGAAAGATAAGATAGTATTTATTATATGGGATTTATATAATACCGGCAAACATGAATTAACGAAGTTAGACAACTTTCCAATAGAAAATTTTGATTCTCATTTAGCCGGAACCTCAGGAAATATTTTACAAATCGAAGACAATGGAACGGTTTCATCAGTCCTTAATAAAGTCGAAAAAAAATTACAAAAGTTGAAAGAAAAAAATGTTGCAGATCCAAGTATAATATTAAAACAAAGAAAAAAATCAAATGAAAAAACGGATAAAAACCATAATCTATATTATTACGATGAAAAAATAAACTTTAAACCGGTAGTTACTGATAAAGAACCATGGGTATTTGATGATTACGATAGACACTCTTATTGCCTTTACCATAGTGAAGGAGAAACTTTACAACTTATTGTTGGCAGAACCACTGTTCAAATTTGGCATCAAATCCAAGATGATAGTAAAAACAAAGATAAACTTCCGAACAAAGGAAGATCATTTCTTGAATATATATGGGCAAACCGCATTCCAATAAACCAAGAAAGAAAAAAAGCAGGATTACGAATTGAAAAGTTTGAATGTTGGCCGAGTGATGGATCACATGACAAATCACATGACAAATCAAATGACAAATTAAATGTAAATGATTTAAATGATTTTCATTTAAAGGTTTATTGGTATGAAAGAAAAGGTAATAAAGAGAATTCGAAAAAGGAAGAGCACGTTATAAAAGAAGAAGATGAAGAAATAGATGAAATAGAAGAAAAGAGAAAAAACATTAACGATAGTGTAAAGGTGAAAAGAAAAGAAAAAATAATTAAACGAAAGGAGATTATTGAAAAATATCATGCAATAAGACACGCTTGTAAAGCATTAGAACATCTCAATAAGCGTTATAAAAGTAACCGCCTTGCAAATAATTACATTAGAATTCATGATGTAAGTTGATTTTAATTAATAAATTTTATTCGTTTTCAGGAAACAAAGTAATTGATATTTCTTTTTAATTAAAAAGTACGAAAAGATGATTAGCTATATCGAACATATAGTTTGGAGATTTGCTAAATATGAACCAGAAAGTTTTAAAATGTTGGATGTTCGACATAATCTTATGAAAAATTTAATTATTAGTGATTGTGATCATTTGATAAAATTTATATTATTTGGTGATGAAGAAATTGATGAAAGGCAAAATGGCTATACTAAGGGTTGTAATGAAAAAGAAAAAAAAGAAAAAGAGAAAAGACAAAAAGAAGACGAACGGTATATACCATGTAATGAATTATGGCCAGGAAAAACATTTTTAAGAGATGATGATCTTGACTTTGATGTAAGGATCGATAAGCTAAAAGATAAAGAAAAAATCAAGCCAGGAAATATTATGGAATTAGCAATTTATCATTGCAAAGGTAAATTTCTAATTTTATGACACAATATTATTAATCATAACTAAATTATTTTATTTGCAGGACGTGAGCTTAATGATACAATTATGATTGCTTATCTTTTGGAATATTGTTCTAGACATGCAACAGATTGTGCTGGATGGATGTGTACCGTTTCTAAGGCAATTCCTTTATTATTTAAATATAATTATGGTTCGTTTTTTAATTTAATTTAATTACTTTAATTAAAAGAGTTTGTGGTTAACATACAATCCGTTATATTTATAATAGACGATTATGCCAGAAAGTTATTTTTTAAAGAATGTTTTGCAAATCAGGATCATTTCTCAGCTCAAGATCCTAATGAAATTATTCCAAGAGAATACCTAGCAAGACGTAATCATAACATTAAATTTAGAGCATTCAGACCTATAATTAAACTGAAGTCTGCTAAAGATGAGTGGTATGATTATTGGATTCGAAACCCCGTAACGTTTTTTTTCATATTAAAAAACGTTTCGCAACGACTAAAATCTTTTTATGATAACGTAATCAAATTTAAGAATCATATAATCACAATGTATGAAGATTTTGATAATGATCTTGGAAAATCACCATTAGCTTTACGAGTAGTTCCACTTCCCGATTTTACAAAAAACAGCATTAAAAAGAAAAAAGTCGAATATAATTTTTTTAAAATTATTTTAAACCTTCTTTGGTTTATATTTATACCACGATGGTACAAAATTGGTCGGGATGATAGAATTGAGTTAAGTCCTTTTTCTAGGATGGTACATTATGAGAATAATGATGATATTTATGATAATCCAGCAACTGAAGCGGTTATCAACTTTCGTTGGCAAAAAGCAAGAAATTTCTTTTTTTTTCTTTTCCTCAGATTTCTTTTTTTCGCCATTTGTTTTGCATTAGTTAGTTGGTCATATTTGAATCATGGCGCTATTATAAACGGAAATTCTTTATTTGCCTTAATTATTATATTCTATTATTTGGCGGCTTATCAAATTATTACCGAGGTGTTGCAACTTTTTTATCGTGGGGTTAAAAAATATTTTGGTGATATATTCAACTTTTTTGACATAGTTTCTAATGTATTTTCTTTGGCGGTAATGATAATGATGCATAAAAATTTTCAATTTTCTGATGGTTTTGCAAGTGTTAAAAAAATTGATACTGAAATAATTGTGGGGATATCATTCTCAATTTTCTTTCTTTGGATTGAATTGGTAAGATTTTGCTTTTAATTTAAAATTAATTATTTTTCCATTCTATACTAAATCATTTGATCAATTTTAATAATTTTAGATTCTTTATCTCCGTCTAATATCAAGTATATCATAGTATTATTCTTTCATGACATAATTATTTTTTTACTAATTAATTTGTTTTTTTTTTATTTGACAGAAATTGGTATTTACATTTATTATTCCGTAATTATCTTCAAAAAAGTATTTCCGTTCTTTTTGTTCATGTTAATTGTAATACTTGCATTTGCACACACAATGTATGAAATTTTAATTTAATTTGACTCGACTTAATTTACTTTAAATTTTGACTGTAGTACTTTATTTATTATATGTAGGTTTGTGCTACTAAGAGATCCCACTAATATTACGACCAAAGATTCCACATACAGTGGAAATGTTACAAATATTTTAACAAATGAAACACTTTTTAATATTAAACTTGAGTCTGATTTTAATTCCACATCTAGTGATAATCCATTTTCAACTTTTTTTAATGCAATAGTAACTACATATTTTTGGATTGGCGGTAATATGGCTCAAAGAGACAAATTTGATTTTTGGACTGTTGATGTATTTACTTTAATTGCTAGTATAGTCCTTGTGGTTGTTTTACAAAATATGTTGATTGCTTTTATGAGGTGAGTTTTTTATATCAAAATACAGTCACCATTTATTTTACAGTCACCATTTATTTGATATTCTTTTTTTATTTACGCATTCGTTTTATTTTAGTGGTGTGTATGAAAAAGCAGAAACTAAAGGTAGACAAACTTTATTAAGGCGTCGAGCAAATCATATAGCAGATTATGAAGCATTACACCATATTCATTTTTGGGAAAGTGAACCTGAACCAAAACACATTTATTATTTTGGTCAATCTAAAACTTTTGAAGAATGGTATGATCAAAGAAAGGGTGATCAAGGTGCTATATATAATGATTTTGAAGAAAAATCTACATTCACTAAACGCAATTTTGAGAAGAAAGATTATGATGATTGTTCAATTTGGTCATATGATATTGATATTAAAACGAGAATTGAAAATTTTAAAAATATAGGTAATGATGTGAATAATAATATTGAATATTTGATTAAAGAATCTAAACATATAAATTCAATTCAAGAAATCAAAGATATGAAAAATAATTTAAAAGCCAAGGTTGAAAAATTGTGTGAATCATAGAAATAAGAGATATTGTCTTTGTAAATTTTATAATTCTGTGAAAATTTTTTCTTATCTGTTGTATCTAATTATTTCAAATAAAGTTATTTATACTTGGTTTTATAATTGTTTAAGTCATTATCTGAACTATTATTTTTATAGCTCTTAAAACTAAAGATAATAAAGAAATTGACATGATGTTAACTGAATGAGATTGTTTTTTGAACTGAAATTCTCAATTTTAAACCGAGTTCAATACTTTATGTATTATTCATGAACCGTACAGTCCATACTCTGTACTAGTAAAGCAGGTAATAAATGGTTATATATTTAAATTTAACAAATATAAATATTTTCTTAGCCAGTTAAATAAACAACAGTGAAAAGTTATAATTATTTAAGAATCGGTTAACATTTTTTGGACCGGTTTATTTGTATCTACATTTTACTAGCCTTTTTTTTTTTTTGTATTTCGGATATTATTAACAAATTTGTTACCGAGTTATCCAACCAACCATCTGTCATCTCACACCACTGTACTGTATTTCGTCGAAAAAAATCCCAAGAATTTTTTAATGAAAAGGGAAAGAAAAAATAAACATATTAGAATTTTATCAATTTATTAAAAAAGGGGAAAAGAAATTAACAAACATTATTATTGGTTATTCGTTTTTGAACCTAAAGAAAGAATATCACGCGATACAATATAACCCGTCAAGAATAATATGATAAATTTTTTTAAAAATTAATCTCCCTTGAAATTTAAAGCCTGATACTTAAATATTGCTCAAAATGCATTAATTTAAGGGGATAATTTACATGATTGCAAAGAAATTAATTTATATTTAAAAGATTTAAGGATTTGGTAAAGTATAAAATAGGTAATAAATAAATTAAACTACTTAAAATGTTTATTAAATCTAGCTTAACAATTCTTAAAGTTATGTATTTTGTCCTCTTAAATGGTAGTGATGGTAGTGATTCATTAAAAATTAGTAAAATCAATTTTTGTAGAATCTAAATAATAAAATCAGTGTTATTATATTTATTTAAAATGAAAATAATTTCAACAAATACCTGAATATTCTTCTTCATCTGCATTTTTTGGTTCAGGTAAATTATCAAACTTTAATAATCTACTTGTATAAATAGCTTGAGGATGTGTTGTGTATACAAGTGTAGTATTATTTAATGATTTTGTAAAAGGTGGCTGTTTAATGTTAAATTCATCTATTTCATTAATTTGTTTATAAATTACACTGTCCTCAATATCTGAATATTGATGCCATTGATCAAATGTTTCTCTCAAATAATTTGCTGTTGGTCTTTTTAATGGATCTGCATCTACACATTGTTTAACCACACTTTCTATTAATTGAGGTACTTTAATATTAAAACTTGGTCTAAGTCCATTACAAATTTTTATTGCTAAAAATTCTTCATGAGCAATATCATGATAAGGAGATGATCCATTGAATACTTCATATATAATGATACCAAAGCTATAGATATCACTTGATTGTGTATATTCTTTTCCTCTTAAAACTTCAGGAGCTACATAAGGTAATACTCCATAAACATTTTTATTACGTTTTTCTGACTTTTCATTTGCTGGTTTACATAATCCTAAATCAGCAATGTAAGTACTAATATTTGTAATAGATGAATTACTTAATATATTACCGCTATGAAAATCCTGATGAATTAAACCTTCTTTATGAATATTACTAAGACCCAATGCAATATCTCTTATAATGTTAAGTTTTTCTTTGAAACCGAAAAAATTGAAATCTTTATTTATTTTTTGTCTTAAATTGCCATCTTTTGCATAATTCATTACTATCATAAAATTATTTGTCTTAGAATCTTTAGTAATACCATATAATGTAATAATACGTCCTGAACTATTCATTTTCAGATGTAAATTAATCTAATAAAATAATGATTATTAGTAAAAAATAAATTAAAATATTTTAAAGCTATGTATTAAAAAACGTCAAACGGGAAAAAATGAATATGAAATACTTTAAAAAGTTCTTACTATTATATAATGACCACATATACACCTTATTTGTATTTTTCATAATAAACTGACAACCACCTACCTGAGCCATATTTCAAACTTTGCTAAAGAAGTAATTGTAATTTTGTTCAGGATTTAAAATAATCATATTAGTAATATAGATAAGCATCATAAAATTCTGACAGTTAGATAAAGTATTATTTTAGTTAAAGGTTATCATTTGCTATAGACAAGCTTTCATTTAAAAAAAAGTTACCATCATAAAAAGTCTGTAATCATTTTAAAATTAAGAAAAACTCAGACTTTTGATTTCATTTGATTATTAATGTGATATAGGTCTAAACAAGCCAATCAATTTATATTAATTTTAAAAACAAAGACTTTCCATGCATACTCGTTTACAAATAATATTAAGTAAGTTATTTAAAGATAAGAGATATTAAAAAATACATATATAAATAAGAGGCCATTTCAGAAAAATAAATAAATAGTTATATTTCTGTAAAAAATAATTAGCTAATTACTCTTACTTTCTAATAGGTATAGCTTTCAGACATTTACTAATAAATAAATAAATTGTCTATCTTGAAAAAGTTTTAACTTTTATTATTTCTTCTCCCATATTTTATAATAACATGTCAAGTAAACGGGAGCTACAATGAAGCACTTACAAAGCCAAGGTAACCAGAATTATGACTAACTGGTGCAAAACTTTTGAATCCTTTGATTGATATATTATATTTTATTCTTATTTATTGTTTGGAATTTTAAAAAGCTAAATAATATAAGAATAATTCTTTGATAAATAAATGGTTGAAGCAGTAAAATTACCATATGCATCAAAATTACATCTTACACCTCCATTTTTGATTTATTTAAAAACTTTAAAAATTAAATAAAAATAAAAATACATATTGTTTTAAAACCTGTCTCCTTCTCCAGATGTTAAATAGAATTCAAATTATAATAATAAATATCCAAATATGATAATACATTAATAAAACATATGTATAAATTAAAAATCGCCTAATTGCCCTACCTTTATATCTACTAACTCAATCTGATTTCAATTTACCATTTTCATTACTATTTAAGAAATATGAATGTGAAAAAATATCAATTTGTTGAAAAGCATCGATTTGTTGAGAAACATCAATTTGTTGAGAATCATTAGTTTGTTGATTAAAAAATGTTGCAAAACCTTTTTTTTAAGTGTTTAATAAAAAAAAAGATTCGCAACTTTTTTTTTAATTAATTTAGATAAAACCGCTACCTATTTTGATAAGAAGCGGTCGGTTAGAACAGTTGGTCGGTCAAAGCTTCTTGACCGGTTATGACCGACCAATGACCGACCATGACCGACCGTTGCCATCCCTAGTAAAAAGTTTCTGGATGTGCTTCCAAACTAGTTGAAGGTGCATTGCTATTATAATCAACTTCTGCTTCTTTAATTTGCCTTTGCAATTCACTTTGATTATCAAAATTATGCCTCTTCAATTTTATCTGCAGTTGGACGATTTAATGGATCCGCATCTAAGCATTTATTAATTAAATGCACAATTAATTTGGGCACTTTATCATTAAAAATTCGTCTAAGTCCTAGACAAATTTTTATTGCTAAATTTTCATTGTCTTATATTATAATATGGAGGTAATTCAGAAATTACTTCATACATAATTATACCGAAACTATAAATATCAGCAGCTTTGGTATTATTTTGTCCTCTTAATATTTCAGGAGAAATATATAAGATAAAACACCATAAATAGTGTTTTTTGTATTTTAGTCTGATCTATCTAATGTATCATAATCTGCAGGTTTACATAATCCCATATCAGTTATAGCGGTATCATCTTTAAGTTTTAATATATTACCAATATGTAAATCTTGATGAATTAAATCTTTTTTATGAATATGTTTAAGCTCAAGCATAATATCTATTGCTCTATATACTTTGCCAAACCACCCTCTGCAATGTATTTAATATCATAAAATCTATCATAAGGTATCCATTTAATATATTGCTTAAACTACAAAGATAATGAGCTGATAGTTGAGTACTTTGAATAAGTTTATCAATATTATTATTACCACTAGTCCAATTTTTAAAATTTTGTTGAAACGTATTGCATTACATATGCGATTACATTTTTTAAACTTATCATTTAAAACCATCATATAATTTTTTGTTTCTGAATTCTGAGTTATTCCATAAAATTTATAATCTTGTTTAATCTACAAATATAATACATTAGTAAAATAAAAAATTTCAAATACTTTGTTAAATAATAAATTTATTATACCTCATTAATAAATTCTAATGAAATATTATTTACATTATTACTTTATTTAAATTGCTTAGAGTCACAAACATATTTTTATCATACTTTCCAATTTTGATTATTTTTATCCCATTTAATTATATAACCATCAATCTGATTATCTCTATATTTTTTGCCAAATATGACTTCTGAAATATACAATACAGTTACATTAACCACATATTTTGTTAGCATCAGATAGTTTAATTAACCTAAGAAAATCCATGACTCTAAATTTTATAAGTTCATGATAGAATGGATTAAAAATAATGATGAATTATGACTAGAAAAGAAGCTGGATTTGTTAACAATAAAGCATAACGCAAATTTCAAGGGTTCCTCTACGACGGAAAAAAAAAAAAAACTTTAAGCTATGAATTTCGAGCATAATAAGCTTATTCAAAAAGCTATTTACTTGGCAAATAACTATTGGCCAGTCACTTCAATGCATATCTGTTCAACATGCGATGATATACAACAATAAAATGTTAAACAGCACTGTGCCAAATAAATAATGCAGTATGTGTAACCAATTCTATCGCATTTACAAATTTTCGTATTGGATTATTTAAGATCTTTTATTATTTACTTTTATATTTTGGAGTCTTCCTATGAATATACTTTAATCTCATTTATATTATTCCAAATTTCCAATTATAAATTTCATTGGAATTTTAATATTATATGCTGAAATCAGAGTGGAAAATCTTATTAGGTATTCTTTAATACGGTACTTATTTCTTTCTTAACTTCTATGTTATTATAATTGTTACTTTATATTTCAATTTGCTAGATAAAATTTTTTGTTAGCTCATTTTAGTGCATTATTTGTATTATTCCTATTTCTAGAAAAAGTCTAATAAATGATTATTTTTCTGGGTGCTATCCAAATAACTCATATATATGATTTACTAATAAAAATATTTATAGCATATAAATTAAAATCATATTTTGTTTTAATTTCTTTTACATGTAAAAATTTGATTAATTATCAAATGTGAAGGTGTCAAAATTATTAAGAAGGTTTATTTAAAATTAGCTTGCAAGACAAAGATAACCTTCTGAATCTGTAAAATTGATTGCTTTTTGTCGCTTATTCGCTGAATATTTTTTATACACATCTTTATTAGGAAAATCCCTATAAAAAAGGCTGATCCATGTTTTATATTCCATCTTTTTTCCTTAAAAGGCTCATATTTCCGGAATTAATAACTTTATATCACGGAATTTATATAATAATTTACATTTTCTGTGGATGGACCCGTGAAAGGCTCATTTTTATGGAGTTATTACAGAAATAACAGATAAATTTTTTTCATTAGGGAATGTTAATATGATTTTAAAAAAAACAAATTATTCATAATAAATTCGTAAATGACTACTAATTATTTTTACAAATGCTGTAAACAAAAAATGTTATAAAAAATGTTTTTCAATTTGACCATTGGACTGCTTATTACAAAGTCATGTATAATTATGTACAATGTCATATTATCCTGTCTTAATAATATAATTTCTTAAAGAACAGAGATTATTTTTGCAGGTTTAACTGGTTTAAATGATATTAAAAATAAAAGATAACAATGTAAATTAAATACAATCAGCCATTGAAATGAGTATAAAAAATTTTACATTATTTACTTCTATTTTTATACATTGGAAATGATATTATATACTCATATTATTATTTTGATAATTTATATTTATTAATTGAAAAATTAAAAAAAAAGACTTATTTAAATTACAAACTAAGAATCTTGTAAAATATTTTACTAGTACTCTAGCCTTAGTGTTTAAATAAATCTGAACAACAGTTTTTGTTAAATGCATGACATCAAATACCACTTAAAAAAAACTATACATTCTTATAAAAACACAAATAATTAGTTATTTTTTATCTGTTTTAATATCTAAATAATTAAATAAATAAAATTAATTTCACATAAATAATTTGCAAATTAATTCTTTTTATATACTATATTACATACCAAATTGCTTCAAATTAACTATACAATCATCCAAATCTTTGCTTACTAGCATTTCATTCACT
>JADRCO010001883.1:0-16416 GCA_021464525.1 Rhizophagus sp. LPA8_4_AMF | reverse complement strand
AGAAAAGAAAAAGGGAAGAAGAACCAAAAAAAGAGCAGAAAATCTGACCAAAAAACTAACCGAAAAAAAGAAGAGAACCCAACTAAAACTAAGGGAAAATCCCATGAAAAGACAAACCAAAATCCAAGAAGATATCCAAGTAAAAAGAATTTCAAGAGAAACATAAGAGAAACTCCAGGAAGAAATCACGAAGAAATATAAGAAACCAGAAAAGGAACACCAAAGAAAAAACACGAGAAAAAATCTAGAAAGAAATCCAAGAAACTGAAAAGAAACATAAGCATCCAAGAAGAAACCAAAGAGACCTAAGAAGAAACCCACTCAAAAAAGAAAGAAAGAGGGACTGGTTAGTTGCTGTAAAAAAAATAGATTTCCAAAATTCTAAAAAAAGCCTGAAACTTACCATTTAGTAAGAAGATGCTCAAAGAATCTATAAAAAAAATAAGAAAATGATCAATTAGTAAGAAATAAAAAAAAAATAAATAAAACTAAAATCCCTACCATGTTAAAGGTTAAAGTTTAAAGTGTTAAAGATGAAAGAAAAGTAGGAGACCAGAAACGTTATGGCAGATAAACAAATTGAAAAAAAAATATTTCATGTAAATATAAACATTATATTATAATATTATTATTTTCGTTACATAAAATCACCTAGTTAAATCACCCTGGTTAAATTATCCTAAAGTAATTATATAAAAATTATCAGGTTAAATCACCCTAATTAAATCATCCCAGGTTAAAATTAGTCTTATACTTTTTATTTTTTCTAAAAAATTAACAATTATCTTAAAAAAATAAAATTTTATTTATTTATTTTTTTAATTTTTTTAATTTCACAGTACATTTATAAATTTATTAATATATTAAATAGTAATCTAAAACTAAAAAGTAAAAATAAAAACTAAACTATATTAATATAAGAAATTTGTAAATTATTTGTCATCTATTTGAACCTCATCTGTGCACTGTTGATTAGCTTGTTATCTTATATAAGTAGATTATGTAGTAAAACAGATCATTTTAAATATATTATTCTTGTGGTCTATAGAAGATAGCTAAGGGACCTGCAAAATTTTATTTAAAAATCATTATTTTTTTATTTAATTATTATTATCAGAAATTTTAAACTTTTTTTTATTAATACAATTGTATAAAAGTTATTAGAAGTATGAAAATTTAATATTATATTTTTTAAATCGATATTATTATATATTAAAATTTCAAGTATTATTATTATGTATAGTTTTAATTAACAAATATAAAGGAATGGCCACTTTTATCTAACTAGTATAACAATTATTAAATTTCCTTCTTAATTAATATAGATATATGTAAATTAGAAGTGTGAAATTTTAAGCATATTTTCTGTAATGTCTATATTATTACATATTAAAATTTCAAGTATTGCTATTATGCACAATTTTAATTAACAAAATAGGAGATCTGCTACTTTGCCTAAATAGTGTAATTAAATCTTTCTTTAATTTTGTAATGCAATTTCAGTTTAATATATAAGGTATTTTTTGTTTTTATTAATTCTAAGATATCATATCTGTCTGTATATATAAGTGAATACCTTTTTTTTTATAAACTAACACTAATATCTGTCTTTTAATAAAGTTTTTTTTTTTTATTTAAATCAATTTGAACATATTCTTTTATATTATTGATGATTATAAAAGTTATATAAAAACAATTGGAGATTTGTTAATTAATAAAAATAATTTAGATGTGTAAATAAAGAGAATAAATAGATATCATATATTTATTTGCATTAAGAAAATAGATAATGAGTATGACAACTATTACTCTTAAACTCTATAAATGTAAAATACAAAGAATAACCCAAAAATTAAACTATTTGTAGTTTAATACCTGAAAACAAAAAATGACTTTTACAATAGTGGTTAAAAACCTTTCATCACTGTTTATACTTTGATAAGTTTATTATAATAACATATAGCTATTACAGCATCCTTTTACCAAAGGTATACAAAGAAAACTATACATTCCAAACATATTGTTCCTATTGAATAATAATAATTGGTTATAATTGTTATTTTGAAATATCCGTCTGGCGTCTTTCCTCAATATTACAATCAATCTGCCATATAGAAAATCGGGATCGATTAAAGCCGTTCTAATTGAAAAAATATGGTTAACCAGTTTCTATTTGTTTTTTATTGAGTAATACCATAATAAAATGCATTTAATGAAAACTAGGGGAATTAGAATTTTTGAGGAATATTCGGTTAAACAATTGGCCTAGCTTGTGAATTGTTGGGATTCCGAACAATGCATTCTTTAATTAAATGACATCATGAACAATATGACGCGTTATTTGTTCGACAAAGATAGTGAAAAAATACGGCGTAGGGACAAGGCTAACGATTATTATGTATGATCGTCACTGGCGGAATTTTGGTTTACATTATATGAGGGGTTCGGAAATGAAACTACTGTACTCACATTAAAGTATGTAATAGAATAAAAGTATATTTAATTTTTTCTAATACATAAAATATCAATCTTGAAAAAAAAAGGCTTTGTCTAAACTTATTTTTACAACTAATAATACAAAAATATATAACATATTTATTCAAACTCAAATATTTATTGCATAACCATGAAATAAGTTCCGGTATACGGATCTCTTGTAATTCCGTAGCACTTGATTATAATATCACACGTATTCAACTTGAATTGCGACTTAATCTAGAAAAAAAAATATTTTTTTTTTTTAAATAAAAAATAAAAAATAAAATAAATCAAATTTTCGTATAAAAATTTTTCTCATACCTCGTTCAAAAAATCACCAGAAGATCTAAAATGAACACAAGAATCATCAATTTTCTTTAATAAAACTTCAACACCGGTATAATTTCTTTTCCAATTATTTATTTCTTGATCCCATCCTATGATATAACCATCCATCCAATTAGCGATATATGTTTCCATTAACCCGTTTTTAAAATAATTTTCCTCAAAAAATCTTATATTAATCAATCTCTCATAAGGTATCCATTCAATTACTTCAGATGGTCTACTGGCATTTTCTTGTACGTAACTAATAAACTCATCAATCATTTTATTCCCACTCGAAAATTTTTTATCAGCTTCGTACTGTCTTTGAAATCTTTTTGAATTACATGGTTGACACCAATTCATAAAAGTATTCGATCGATTACATTGTTTACAGATCCCATTCATATTAGTAAATGTAATTGGAACGTTGATATATGGAAGTTCGCTTTCTTCATCAAAAATTCCTTTCGCCATTAATTCTGGATCTAGATCTTCGTGTTGACCTACAAGTTCATCTCCCATTTGCTTATCGACTAAATTGTACGAATTGTATGCTAAAATCTTTTTTAATAAAATAATATCAATATAAAAACTATATTAATAACTTAAATATGAAATTTTACTTACACTCATCATTATGAAAAATTAGGAAATGGAAACAAAAATTGAATAGCCAGGAAATGAAAACAAAAATTTGAATAGCTAGGAAATGAAAACAAAAATTTGAATATGTAGGAAATGGAAACAAAAATTGAATAGCTTGAATGAGTCAAGAGGTCAGAGTATATATTTAATTTTAAATTGATTTACGTAATAATAATCACTTTCAAACACAGTTAGGTTAATCTGGATAATTTCGGCGTGAGAAATTTTAACACTAACCTATTATTAACGATTTTCCTCTTATAGTTTATCATTCAGGTGTCATGTGAGATTCATTTTCATTATGACCTTCCGTAATTTCTTCATTTAATGTATAAATACGGGTGAGTCATGCATGTATTTTTAATGATAATAACAGTATCTCCGTTCGTTCTAACAGAAACGATTTTGCGTCCCCAAAAAGACAAAAGAATGTTTATTTCACAAACACAATAAATATCGAATTATAAAGAGTAACGTGTCACAACTTAATATCGGAGAGCTTATGCCGTGCGATTCAAAGAACGACTAGTACAATCAACCCAGTAGCTAACTCTTTCAACTCTTTCCCATAAAAAAAGAAGATCAAAAAAGATCCAAAAAACATATGATAAACGTACCAAAAAAGACTTTAGCTTCTCAATTGCAGATTTTCATGCGTTTTGTATTGGACGCTATTTATCACGCAGCTCTTTGTTTATATAATTCTAAATTATGTAAGCTAATCATCAAATTTTTTTTAAAAAATAGTAATTGGAAATTAATACATACCCTAGACTATACTTGTACTATACAGAGAATAACTTTGGCCGTATATCAAAACTTTGGCCAAAATTAGCACGGGGTACATTTTTCCCGATACTAAATTTACTATTTTGATCGACAACTTTTCCCCTAAAAAAGGGGAGAAATGATTAATTCGTTAAATTTTTCTATTTTTTTCTATTTGCTTTTATTGTTTTTAAAAAAAAATTAAATAATTTGAATTAAGTTTATCTAACGTTTCAAGTCAAGTACAGTGTGATAAATTCTCATCGAAATTGTTATAATTGTTATGCATTATGTACAATACATACTAGAATCACAAGGAATTTATGTTTGAAACAAGTACATAATAACTGTCTAACCATAAATCTGAAGATTTCAATAGATCATAGTTAAAATTCATGGGCAATTACCAAATTTGGGGATGTTTAAAGCGGAGTTAATCACATGATTACACTAATATTTGTTACCCGGGTCACATCCTTCGTTATGTACTTTTATAAGTACTTCAAGCACAGCTTTTCAGAACATAAGATATTGTTTGTCAAGCCACTATTTAATTTGTTACTGATTAATACATCCACTCATTTGAAATTTCTGTTTATAAATAGGTAAAAGTACTGTACTTATGAAAATGAAAATATCTATTATTATTTGATTAATATTACTTTAAAGTTTAAACATCTTTTTATTATTACTTATAAATAATATTTCATCTAAAATAACTTAAACTTTTCCTTTAGTTATCACATTCAACTAACTTATAACTAGAAAACTAATTGCTTTTAAAGTATTATAATAAAAGTTTACTATTATTTCAGGTTTTTTAACTTTAAAAAAATAACTAATATAATGTATTTAAAAATTATTCTATTTAATTTTTAAACCTATAAGTTCTTTTATATATATATAAATTAATTAAATTCTTTGGTAAAATTAGTAAAATTTTAAATACAGTCTCACTTCTTTCAAACCAGTTCTTTCAAACAAAATCATCACGTAAAGTCTGACTTCCATATAATCACCTATTCAGTTTTTTTAAAATTTGAGAAATTTTAAATTTAATGAAAATTAAATTCTGGCTGAATTTATAAACATATTAACATTTTAGCCAAATATAGTACTAGTTAGAATTACAAAAATTTTCTAATAAGAAAATTACAACTTACAAAATATATTTATGCAATTTTATAATTTTAGCAAAAATTATGATATATAACCAGAATTATAATTTATAAGTGATTGCAAGAGGATTTTTATTAATATAAATAATATTTATATTAAGAATTTTATGTAATATTGATTTAGCTAATATAAAGGTAATCTAATAGTACTAAAATTCATTTTACAAAAATAGATATTTATAAAGAGATGTAATTATATAAGGTATAATTACATAAAGGTCAGACTGTATATAATTTTAATGATATTATTAATTTTCCAATAGTAATTAAGATTAATTTTACAGTCTTATTATAATTAAATTAATAAAACTAATATGTATTTTAATAAATATATTAAAATTTTGTATTAAGTAATAAATATTAATAATATTTAAACAAAATTATATTTTTAAATTTTTAAACTTTTTATAATTTTATATACTTTTTTTTTTATATTCAATAAAATTAAATTTATTTTTTAATATTATATTCTATTATTTATTATTTATTAAAATTTTTCAGTATACATATAATCAAAATTATTTTGAAATATTATAATTTATATAAAATAGCAAAATAATTTGGGTATTATAATTGAATTTGTGATTTTATTTATAATTATAGCAGCTTAAAATAATTTTGCCAGTATGTATGATTTTTTTATTAATAATTAATTTATAAGTATTCACTAAATATAATAAATGTAAAATTCACCTTTATTATATTATATAATTTATATTTATTATATTAAAATTAAAGTTTTTCAGTTTAAAAAAAAACTAAAAATCTAAAAAAATAATCTTAAAAAATAAAATTTTATATTTTAATAAATATTTATATATATAAATTTACTTCTGATAAATTAATATTAAGTTTTATTATAAAAAATAAATGTATTTATTTATATTAAAAATTTAATTATATAGAATTTATTTATTATTACAAAAGTATATATTTCTAAAAGTTTCTTATTTTATATATTACTATTATTTTAATAACTAGTAATTAAATATTAATTATACAATTTTTAAACCAAATATTTTATAATGAGATAATTTATATATCACTCATGCAATATCATCGCATCCTAATTTATCATGTGATTTTTTTTCAAATGATGTAATTGATATAAATATGATGTAATATTATATGATTATATAAGCCAATTCTTTTGGTAACAATCATTTGTCCTCTCCTTTTTTTTGCATAAAAGCCACAAAAACTAAAAAATAGACGCCTCTCGTTACTGTAAATGTTGAACTTGTTACTTTTACTTTGAATTTTGTTTTTGAAAGTTACTTGAAATAACAACTTTCTTTATCTTACAGATGACAATTTACTTTGAATGAATATAAGGACGAAAAAACCAATGAAAGTTAGTAATTCAATATATATTTTACATTTGTAGATTTATAAACTCATGAACTAATGTAATTTCGTATAGGTCTAAAAGATTCTAATACAACTATCCTTTCTATGAGATCTGTTTTAGGTTTAGAATTAGAAGGTTTTAATGTATCTGAATACCCTCTGTTATCTCAACCTGTAGAATTAGTTGTTGGTTCATGTTTTAATTCTTGGAATATTGCTAAACATTATATAAAAGAACATGGAAGGCAAAAAGACTTTGTTATTAATCAGTATCAAGTTGAATATAACAAAACACAATCATCCAATACTACTGATCAAACTGTAAGAAAAAGAACATTTACTTGTAAGTATGCCAGAAAATACAAGCCTAAAAAGTTGAAACCAATTGAACAACTATATAATAAAGGATCAAAAAAGACAGATTGCAAATGGCATAGTATTAATTTAAGCAAACCAGAAAGCAATAACTTTGTATGCATTACCTTTATACAATCTAAACATAATTACGAATTACTTGCTGATAATGCAAAATTTGCTACAAAATTTTGAAGGTTTGATCAATCCATAATGGAAGAAATTGAACATGCAGTTATATATGAACGATGTAATACTTATACTATAAGAAACTTGTTACAACTATTGTATCCTAACCAGATCTTTCTTACTCAAGATTTATTAAATGCTATTCAAAAGATTAAATGCGAAAAACAAATTTCTGGATCAGATGCATTTTCCTTGTTAAAATTTCTTCTCAAACAATAAAAGGAAGAGCCAATGATGTTTGTACAACTATTGATTAATGTTGATAGTGACAGATTGTGTGGCATATTTTGGATGATAGCAAATCAAATTGTATTATGGTCTCGTTACTCAGATGTTGTCTTACATGATAACACTTCAAAAACTAATAAGTACAACTATCCACTGTCTTTATTTATATTTGTTGATAATGATGGAAAATCACGTTTGAAAGTTCAAGCCTTTTTAAATGATGAAACTCAGGAGAGCTATGAGTGGGTTCTACAACATACATTGGATGCAACAAGCTCTGAACCAAAAGGTTATTTTAACCGATATAGATCCAGCAATAGATGTCGTATATAGAAATGTATATAAAAATAGCTATCATATTCATTGTATTTGGCATATGGCTCAAAATTTGCCCAAACGACTTAAAGCTAAATTTGGAACTGCAAATTTTAAACAATTTGTTCATGATTTTTGGAAAATACGAAATTCATTATATGTGGACATTTTTGAGCAACGATTTCAAATTTTATTAGAAAATTTTCCTAATGGTAACGAGTATTTGCATAATCCAATTTACTTAACACAGCATTCCTGGACACATGCATTTATAACTGAAGCCAAATATTTACAGCTGGAATGCAATCAATACAATGTGTTGAATCTATTAATGCAATTATTCATAAAGCTATTTCTTCTAGTTCAACTATGACTGATGTAGTAGAAGCTTTAGATTCTCAGATGCAAAAAGAATCAATGAATAAAGATTTTTTGGCATGGAAATTTAAGTCAACAACATTTCATCAACCATTTGTTGTAAATAATTTCTTTAGTAATATTGATAGTACTATCAAAAAATACTTTCACCAAGAATTGTTCAAGAAATCCATAAACAAATGTGTGAATCAGTGCTTTATAAATGTGAACAGCTATTTATTAATGAGACTTTTGAATTTATTGATGATCAATTGGTAAGAAATGATTAGTTTAGTATGATTGGAATTTGAAATAAGGATTGGGTTAGGGTTAGAGTTAGGATTAAGGTTAGGGTTAGAATTAGGGTTAGGGTTAGGGTTAGGGATTAGGATTAGGGATTAGGGTTAGGGATTAAGGAGTAGGGTAGTGGGGATTAGAAATTAAGGATTAGGTAGAGTTCTGAATATGCAACCCGAAATGACCCGCATAGACCTGCATAATATAAATAATACAATTGAAGGTATTGTAAAAATTTGAATTACTGTATAAATAGTACTTTAAAATTAACCCAAAATTTTGACCCGACCTGACCCAATCCAACCCGTTAGAAACTCTAGGATTAGGTAAGAAAGTTGATTAATTGAATTTATTGCTGTATTTATTTTAGGATCAAGACAAATTTAATATTAATAAATATAATAGAAAATCTAATGATGATCAAATGGTAAGATGTGTTTAATACATTTAAATACTTTGTATTTATATTTAAAATTTAATTGATGGTATTTTATGTATTTTAGGAAATGGTAATCAAAATAAAGAGAAAATTGAAAATATTGAAGATTATTATGACTTCTGGCAAATATATTTAAAGGAATTAATTAGTTCTGTTTTAAGACAATTAATCAAAGAAGTGTGGCGAATTATTCCTTATATGATACCAACCTCATATCAGCATATTTTAATTCTCAATGATGGAATTCATTTATGTACTTGCTTATTATTGGTTTCATATGGAATTGTATGTTGGCATTATTTTAAATTGATGATTAAGAATTCAAGTGCTTTATTTCATCTAATGTTAATGCCAACAAGATGGCTTCAAGACAGTGCTTGGAATTGTATTGACTCTATTTTTAATAAGCCTTTTATTGGTGCATCTTTTAAAAATTTAAATCAGATTCAAGTTAATGATATTCAATTTAATTTCATTTCAAGGCATCATAATAATGTTCAAGAAGTTCAGGTTCAGCAGCATGTACAAAAAAAAATAGAATATGGTCGACTTATAGGACATTTTAAAAAAGCTTTGAATTATTCATTAGAAGATAATGATCAAAAGAATTTAGATGATATTTTATTAGCTTATATTTATGAAAAAGAACAAAAGCAAAATGCTAGGCTACAATCAGAAAGAAGAAATGATGTTCTTAATGAGAATATAAATTTGAATAATAAGATGAAGTTATCTGATGGACGTGTTTATGATGTAAATGATATTAGAGATCCAATAAAGCATTAAGGCAAAGGTAAACCTACCACTAAATGATTTAAGGTTTATAATAAAGAAAAAAACAAAGTGGTTTATATCATAAAACAGGACATTATGCTCTTAAATGTTCTAATAAAAGGAATAACTAATTTGTACTATATACTGACTTTAATACTGTATTTTATAAATTTTTATATGTAATATTTTAATAAAGTATTGTACATTATCACATGGTGATAAGATCACATGATCATATAAAAGTGATGAATAATATTTTCCGTGGGTGCGATGAATAAATTTACTCTTATAATTATACTGGTTTAAAGTATAATATAGTAAAAAAATTAAAACTGATATTAATAAATATTTTAATAATAATTTTTTGTTTTAATTCAAATTTTTTTAATAAATTTTAAAGTATATATGGTAAACATTTCCAATAAAAAAAAAAATTATAGAATTAAATTGAATTTTATTTAAGTCCAATTTGATTCAATTTATATGGAATTATAAATAAAGCATATTGATTTTTCAGTTTCTATAGTATACATACAGCATGTTTATTTTTAATAATTTAGATAAGTATGTCATAATTCATAGTTTAAAGAACTTTTAGTTATTATACAATTAACTAAACAAAAATTGTTCAGTAAATATGAAATATAAGAATTTAAATTTTAAATATTTTATAAGTATTTGCAAAACAAATAAATTACTACTGACTTAAATTCGAATATTCGAAATCACATATCAAATATTTTCAATCACAATTTGGGGCGACACAAAAAATTTTATTATAAATGATGTTTATTATATTTTTTCACATTACGTAATTATGTAATTGTAATTTTTTCATGTAATATTATACAAATAAACTATTAGTAAGTGCTTTGATAATACGTAAGATATATGTGTTTGAACAACAAATCTGTAACAGTGTAATTTATCCGAGTTCATTTCGGATTATCCATGTAAAAATTTTTGATCTCAAGGATCTATGTTAATATGTTATACTGATTTTGTCATCTATTCTAATCCTTACCCCAGGAATTACCTTTGCCCTTATATACCAAATTTAATTTTTTTTTACAGACAGACCCTGATGGTTTTGTTGAGGTAGTATCCGGTATCCTGTGATTTTTCCGCTTCGAAGCTTAACTAAAACTTTTATATTATAAATTAACTGTTTATTTGTACCAGATTATTCTGTAGTTTGGACAACTTTTTGGAGTTTTGAATAACTGAGATAATAATATTCTTTTTATTTTTTTAAGACATTATCACATCACGCGTTACATTATGTTTGTTGAATTTATGATATAAATTTGTAAGAAAAAAATTATTAGACGATATGCGCTCTAATGGAGATGCGTAAAATAATATTTAATTGTAAATAATATCTAACAAAATAAAGGAACTAAAATTAAACTAAATTAAATTAAATATAAAGAAAAAACAACAAAAAATAAACACTATGGATCAATAAATTCGAAGACTAGTAGTAACTATAACTACAAGAGCTGTCTGAAATGCAAACAGTGCCCGTAGGACAGCAAGTACCGTCACCGCAAAATACAGCGGTAGCGGGGCATGGAATGTCGCATTTGTTAGGAGGTATACAAGTCGTGCCTGTGAGGCAGCATCTGTTCAAATTAAGACATTGATCATATCCTGCTGGACATTGGAGTTGTCTTGCCATCAAAGATGATTTCCCAGATTTTGACGTTCTAAAAACGTCTCTTTTAAATTGAGTTGGTGTAGCAGAAGCCAAAGCGCTATAGGCTATAACTACAAGAACGAGTATCAAGAAAACTTTCTTCATTATTATGGAATTATTTATGAAATTGTAAGATTGAATTGACTTTTTTTAAAATTGTCTTTTTGGATTAAAATTTTCTTTTTTTGGAATGTGGAGCTAGGGGATTTCAATAACGTATTTATAGATAAATCGCATTATATTAAAACTTAAAAGATGTTTATAATGTGTCATCGCGGAAATATTTGTACAATTCCTTGCTCGATGAAACAATCCAAACCCTTATTACTTAATAATCTAAGAATAAAGGAAAACTGTTGTTGAGAAACGATTAATATCTTTGGTGTTTATGTAACATTAACTGGCTTTTATTCACTTTCTAAAAAAAGTTGGATCAAAATCTGTGCATGAATCGCTTTAATTAACTCTTTGAAAAAAAAAAATTGATGTAAATAGAACCAATTGATTTTTGGAAGTGATCTTAGTTTTCTTCAATTCATTCTTTTTTTAATTCGCGTGATGATTAGTCATTTTTCATTCACTATACTAAAAAAAAAAGGAAATTAAAAATTTACAAGGAATTTTCGCGGAATTTCCTTGTGTATAAATCAACATTAAAAATTTCCGCATAGTTAATACTATTTGTAATCCGCCGCGGTTCTGCAGAGATGTACTTATTAAATCCGTATCCAATAATCATTAGTCGGAATTAAGAACAATAATATTGTATGTATAATTATACATATGAATATATTGGATGTGGTACAAATATCAGTTGAAGATCGATATCTCCCATTCAATAAAAGTATTATTAGTTTGAACAACAAAAATATCGGTCGACATTTTCTTAATAGCCTGATTAATAATTTTATGAGCAGAGATACAATCTACACATTAATCGTAAAAAAATTTCTTCAAAGTATAATTTGCAACATTTACGATTTTTCAAAAGTATGCCTTTTTAAACTTTCTCTATTTGTAATTTTACATAGTAATGCTGTGTTGTTTATTACTCTTAATTACCTATAGTATATATTATATTAAAGTAATTTTTAAAATATTTATTTTATTTAATACTTGGTTTAATTAAAGGATTTTTTTTGTTTTGTTTGAATAACCAAGTGAAAACCAAATCAAAAACTATTTAAATTATTAAAATAACTTCTAATAATTAAAAAAGAACTGAAAATATTTAATTTTCGGTCATGCACCAATATAGAATTTATGGATTATTAAATATAAAATTTTTTTTTTCTTATTAAGATCCTACATTTATTACATAATAATAAGGAATATTATGACCAGCCTGTGCATTATAACTAAGTATAGCATGATTTAATTAGAATTTCGGGCTCATAATGATCAAAAAATCAAGAAATCGGTTTTTTTTATGTTTTCTCTACATTCTACTGTAATGAAATCTGATAGACCGAACTCCTATCTAAAAATAAGGTAAATCCCCAAATAAATATATATCAAAATTTCTAACCATTTTTGCGTCTTACGCGAAATTTTGTGGTTTGTTTGATATTATGTAAAATGCTATATATAAAACAATATTGACATTTTATTAGCATTCAGTGATCATAAAAAGATAAAACAACACATTTTATTAGAATAGTTTCATTAAGATGATTCTAATGGTGGTGGGACCAAATTTCTAAGTGTAATAAGTGTTGTAAAATGTCAAATAGTAGCATCCTTTAAAATTAATATAATATTCTGTGCTGATTTTAGGCGAATTAGCACTTACAATTATATCAATTGATAATAAAATCAATTTATTTAGTACTAATTATTTATTAAAGATTTCATGACAAATAAATTTTTAAAAAGCTATTAATAATTCTTGTTTTCAAGAGATATAATATGTTTTTATGAGAAAAATTATTATATAATACAAAAATAATTACTATTCTAAGCTATTTTACTTGACTAGCAAATGTGTTTATTAAGTAAAGAATTTTTTTTAAAAAAAATTATAAAATTATTAAAATCCAAATTCTATTAAAATTATTTTTTAAATTATTTTTATTTTTTTGTCTTTAACTAATTTATATAAACATGTTTTAAAATGCTAAAATTGTTTTTTGCCTAACACAACCTATTTATATGTGATGCCAATACAATTAATAATACAATTATGATCAACATCTGAAATATCTGCATTTATCAGTATATTAATAATGGTATAAAGGTTTTGCCAACCCTTATTATATAATATTTTTGAAATAATAAGTCAGAATGAAAAAGTTTCTATTTAACAAAATAAAATCGGATAATTTGGTAAAATGATTTTAGGTACTAGCCCACTAAATATAGGTCATATAAATTGTATTCCATAATGTAAAGGATGTGTTTCTCATGAATTGGTAAAAGGATGGACTAGTGAAAATCATAATATTGATAAATTTATCAAGAATATAGTTTATAATGCAAAAAGCTATTATAAATATCTGAAATAGGTATCATTTAAAAAATTTAAAAATGTAAAATAAATTGCTGAAAGCAAATTTGCCAAAGTATATTCTGCAATATAGGATAGAGTAGTATATGATATAAAAATTGGTAGAAGTGAAAATGAACTTATAAAAGTTACTCTGAAAAGATTAAATAGATCAAAAAGTGTTTTAAACAAATATTTGAATGAGGTATATATAAGTTTTATTTTAGTTAGTTTTCATAATAATTAATGTTAATTTTATTATTTTTAATTCTTATAGATTAAAATATTTTGGAAATATTATTTCAGTAATATTATTAGTTTAGGTTTTTATGGATTAACAAAAGATTCAGTGACTAAAGAAATTATATTAATTATGAAATTTGCAAATGAAAGAGATTTGAAAAATATTCTTTTTAGCAATTTTAATAAAATTTTATAGTGGAATAAATTAGATTATTTATAACAAGTAGGATTAGAGCTTAAAATTTACACAGATTAGGATATTTCCATAAAGATTTACATATTAGAAATACAGTCAACTCTCTCTATAGTTACACATTTAGGATAATTTATATTTGGTGACTATGATGAAATGTAACTATAAGCAATAAAATCACATGATTTAATCAGTAATTTTTGGCCAGAATTATAAATAATAATTTTAGTTAAAATATTCAAATCACAATAATTTTGTCAATATTAATCCAATCCCTATAAAATTACTACTATTAGATTCTTCTTATGAGACAATTTTAATGAGTCTAAGATCATTAAAATTTGATTACTAAAACTTATTGTGGTTAAAATAAAGTCAAAATATTTAATGTTATACAAATTTTACATAAATAAAATGCCGATTTAATTAAAAAAAATTGGATTTCTCAGTCAATATTAATCCAATCTCTATAAAATTACTACTATTAGATTCCTCTTAATGAGATGATTCTAATGAGTCCAATATCATTAAAAACTGATCACTAAAACCTGTTGTAGTTAGAATAAAGTCAAAATATTTAACATTACGTGAATTTTACATATATAAAATGCTGATTTGATCAAAAAATTGGATTTTCAATGATCTAAAGATCATTAAAATCTGGTCATAAGATCCTGAAATAAGTATATTTCAATAAATATTTCTCTATAATTACATATATATAAAATTTTAAAAACAGATGTGATAGTGACTATAAGCAGTTTGTAACTATAAATGATAGATTTTATATATGAAAATTTGGGACACTTAACTAAGATGACTATATAGGATAATATAACTATAATGGAGGTGACTAGGTGACTATAGAAAGAGTTGACTGTATATCTGTATTATATCCAATTAGTTTATCAATTATCCACAACTTTTATAAATGATAAATTTGCATTTTTTTATATGAAATGCTGTATATTACCCCAAGATTTACCAATTTTTTAATTTTGATTTTTATATAAATTGTAAAATTCTAAAAAAGAAAATTCTTTTTACTATTAATTATAATAATTTATATATATTTTTTATTTTAAAGGTAAAGTATACAGTATGTCAATCATTTTTATATATATCATATGGTTAATTTTTTACTAATCATTTATTTATGTTTAATTGGTGATCTACGAGTCAGGTGATGAAAACGATAATAAAATTCGATGGAAATTTATTAATTAAAAACCGCATTACTGAATGTGAAGTTGTTTATGAATTTCGCCAGCCAAATGTCTAAAAGACATCATTTTGCTCTAATAAAATAATTTCTCACAGTTTTCCCACTAATATCGTGAAAAAATTCCATAATGTAACCTTGGGAAAAAGTCCAATTCCTAAGAGATCTAAGATTCAAAAGACAAAACTCAGTTTTTACCGTACCATATCACTTGTATAATGAGTGTAAAAAAGTCTTGAATTTGTCAGGTTAGAAGTTATTACAGCTTAGTTTACTTATAAAATATACCAAAAATAAAGCAAATATGGATGAAAGTTTAGTGAAATGTAAAAAAAATTTCATAATTTATACTTTTGAAATCTTAGTTTGCCTAATAACATAGTAAATACCGTGTGCTTCTAAGGTAAACTTTGTCAAAAAAGAATTTTACGCTTGGTAACTTGGAAAAATAAAAATATGACATTTACTTTATTATTTGTGTTATTTTTAGTAAACTATGCTTATAGTATTTGTTATATCAAAAATTGCTAAAATCAGTGAATTACGACAAATTAGTATATAATTTGCGTTAAATTTTATATGTAATTTCTTTAGTTGACTTGCAGATCGTCAATTAATATACAGATTGTTTACATAATAAATATTAATAACCAATAAAATCTAAAATTGCTTAATCTCAAAAATATATTATTAGTTGCAACTTTATAAGATGATTTTTAAGAATTTTATTATAAGAAAAAATGTATTTGTAACATCCTGTTATATAACATCCTTTTTTTTGTTTTTTTTATTTTTTTTTTAGTATTTTAAAAATATATATTTTTTATAACTAATATTAATTTATATGTAAATTTTAATTTGGAAAACTTTTACTT
>JADRCO010001882.1:0-16426 GCA_021464525.1 Rhizophagus sp. LPA8_4_AMF | reverse complement strand
GAAGGTCCAAAGAACCTAAAAAGAACAAAAAAGTTAGTAAAAAACAAACTGTAAAAAACAAACAAAAAGAAAAAATAAAAAATAAAAACATACCTTGAGCGAAGCTTTGAGCGAAGGGTTAAAGAAAAAATAAAAACTTATCTGATAAACAAATAAACGTTAAATGTTTATACTGATTAGCCAATCAAATTTAAAACCAATAATCAGGTGATAGGGTCAGGTGACAATCGCCCAGGTGACAATCGCCTAGGCAATTTCCAAATTTTTATATTTTATATATATGTCAGTGAAATGTTTGTCGGTGAAATAACCCTGTCGGTAAAATATTTATTGGCGAAACATTTGTTGGTGAAATGATTGTTAGTAAAGTAATTGTCAGTAAGTTAAACGGAACCCAAAATTCAAGTCCAGGAGTTTTCCCTAAGAAAAAGAACAAAAGAAATGTTAGTAACATTCCAAAAATAAAAAAATACTCACACCTATTTCCCACAACTTATATTTTCAGAATTCCAGAAGTCCGGGAGTCGTCTCTAAAAAAAAAGAACAAAAAGAAATGTTAGTAATATTTCAAAAATAAAAAAATACACTTCTCTTTTCCAATACTTACATCTTCGAGTTCTAGGCTAAAATTTAAGTCTAAAAGCCTTTCCTAAAGAGAAAGAACAAAAAGAAATATTAGTAACATTCCAAAAATAAAAACACACTCCTCTTCCTCACTACTTACAGTTTCAGGCTGAAATTTGAGTCTAGAAGCTGTCTCTAAAGAAAAAAAATAAAAAGGAACATTAGTAACATTTCAAAATAAAAAAACCCGCTTCCCTCCCAGTACTTACATTTCTGGAGTTTCAGGCCAAAATGTGAGTTCAGGAGTCATCCTAAAAAAAAGAATAAAAAGGAATATTAATAACATTCCAAAATAAAAAAACACGCTCCTCTCTCCCAATACTTACATTTTCAGAGTTCTAGAAGTCTAGGAGTCGTCCTTAAAGAAAAGAATAAAGGAACGTTAGTAATATTTCAAAAATAAAAAAATACTCTCCCCTTTCCCAATACTTATATCTTCGAGTTTTAGGCCAAAATTTGAGTTCAGAAGACTTCCCTAAAGAAAAAGAATAAAAAGGAATGTTAGTAACATTCCAAAAATAAAAAAACACGCTCCTCTTTCCCACTACTTACAGTTCCAGAACAAAATTTGAGTCTAGAAGCTGTTCTTAAAGAAAAAGAATAAAAAGTAATGTTAATAACATTTTAAAATAAAAAAACCTGCTCCCCTTCCAGTACTTACATTTCTGGAGTTTCAGGCCAAAATACGAGTTCAGGAGTTATCTCTAAAAAAAAGAATAAAAAGAAATATTAGTAACATTTCAAAATAAAAAAAACACACTCCCTTCTCCCAATACTTACATTTCCAGAGTTTCAGACTGAAATGCGAGTTCAGGAATTGTCCTTAAAGAAAAAGAACAAAAAGAAATGTTAGTAACATTTCAAAATAAAAAACACGCTTCCCTCTCCCGATATTTACATTTCTGGAATTTTAGGCTGAAATGCGAGTTCAGGAGTCATTTTTAAAGAAAAAGAACAAAAAGAAACATTAGTAATATTCTAAAATAAAAAAAACACACTTTCCTCTCCTAATACTTATATTTCTGAGTTTCAGGCTGAAATGTAAGTTTAGAAGTCATCCTAAAGGAAAAAAACTAAAATAATTCAGTTTAAAAAAACTGATAAATAAAAAAATAAATAATTTGGTTTTAAGAAACTGATAAATAAAAAAATTTTTTTAAAAAAAAATATTGGGTTAAAAAACTGATAAAAAAATTTATTTAAATTTTTAAAAAAATTCAGGTATATAAAATATATATTTTTTTATCATTAAAAATGAAATGAATGCTATTAATGCAACCTTTATATATATCATTTTATTAGACAGTATTTAAATGATCTAACAAGCGTACTTTTAAATCATACATTATTTTCTCTAGTTATGGTTATAAAAAAATTAATTAAATCAGCTTAAAAAACTGAAAAAATAAAATAAATTTTTTTTTAAAAAAAAGATTATTGATTGGTAAATCAGATTAGTAAGTTATATGACCAATGCCGTCTACCATAATGGCATAACTGATTGGAATTTTTATAATAAATAAATTTTTTTTTTAGTGAGCCAGTTTGAGCTGACTCAAACTAAATATATTCTGGCTTGAGCTTTTTGAGTTAAACCTATTACTAGCTCAAGCCATTAGAGCTAAGCCCAATAACTAGCTCAAGTTTTTTCAAGCTAGCACATGAACTATCAAGCCAATTTAAACATGGCTCGACTTGACTCAGCTTGAAAAGCTTGAGCTAGCTCGTAAACTAGCTTGGCTCATATAGAGCTTTAAGTGTAATAATAACTATTACTTTTTTATTTTCCAATATCATAGTCTGATAATCTTTTATAAATTCACTAAATGCTTCTTCATTATCTACTTTACAGAAACTTCAAGTTTTCAAATAATACTATTTCAATATCATTTCAATATTGATTTAATATTGATTTAATATCAATGTAATATCGAAATAAGTATTATCATTTCAATATCACATCGATATTAAATCGATATAAAATCAATATTAAAATGATATAAAATTGATATTAAAATGATATTGAAATGATAATTAAAATGATATAAAATAAGTTTATCTTAATGGCATTGTTTTAACATTATTTCAATTATTATTTTGACATTATTTTGATATTGATTCAATATCAATATGATATCAAAGTAATAATACTTTATTTCAATATTGCATTGATATTAAATCGATATTGAATCAATATTAAATGTTATCGTTCAGCCAGTAAGATCATTTAGACTTTTACTGACCTATATTATTTTAAATTGATCAATATCATTTATGAGATTATAATAATATTGTGTAAAGCTTATTGAAGTTATTAGTTTATTTTATCAGTCAATATGATTAGTGAGAATAGAACGATAATACTTTTATTAGATGTGAGTTATATCAGTCATAGGATCTTTATTGATTGATAAAAATGGCCACTACGTGATCTATTTTCATCCAATCATTCAGTCCTGTGGCTGATATAACTACTTCTCTATCCAATAATATATATATATATTGAAATAATATCAAAATAATGTTATTAAGATAAACTTAATGATATTGATTCTATATTGATTAAAAATGTTAAGTTTCTGGAAAGTAAAAGTGTTTCTACTCCACTTTCTGTACTTGATTTATATGCTAAATTATATTCATTTTGATAAACTAGTCCAACTTGTTCACAAATATACATTTCAAGTTTATTCCTAAAATTAACAAAATTTGGATCTTCTAAAGTAAAACTAACTATTACAGAAGGAAATGCTTATTTGTTTTTTTTGATAGATAATCGTAATCAAAATTCTATTTGTGATTGTTGAAAAGAAGTATCATCTGTTGATGGAGGAATATTTTTTTGTTCTTTTCCAACTGCTTTAACATCTCGGTTAATTTGACTATTACATGCAGAACAAAGTGTAAGATTATGTGATAATTCCATATTCAACTTGTATCCATATGTTTGATTACAATGTAGTAAAGTATTTTTTGTTTTTTCATGTGCTTGCTCAGGTTTGTAAACTATGTTTCGAAAATATACCACTTTAGAACGATTATTTTTAGTTGGTTTGACGTCTTTTTTACAGTTACAATTGTCAAATGACAAATTTATACC
The DNA here is from genome assembly GCA_021464525.1 of Rhizophagus sp. LPA8_4_AMF. Lineage (NCBI taxonomy): Eukaryota > Fungi > Glomeromycota > Glomeromycetes > Glomerales > Glomeraceae > Rhizophagus > Rhizophagus sp. LPA8_4_AMF. The sequence continues at coordinate 12,702 of JADRCO010001882.1, read as the reverse complement.
ACAATACATGCATAACTGGCATATAAAATAGACGCCAATTTGATAATTTCTTGGTAGAATTGAAACAAAAGACATTTTTTTTTATTACATAGTCAATTTTTTATTATATAATATAATTTTTTATTGCAAAAAAAAGTGTCACATGATTGATTAGATCTATATTACACAAATTCAGATTTGAATTTTTTTGTTAATATTTTAAAAATCACACCATTTTGAAAACAGTAATAATAGAAACACACTAACCTTCTTTTTTTGTTGAAAGTGCATATTGTCTTTGTCTTTAAGACTTAACTGATTAGATAAATCAAGATATTAATTTAAATTTTTATTGGTTAAAAAATTTTCATGTGACTATATGACTATAAATAATATCTTTTTATATAAGATTTTCTAAAATAAGAGGTGTTGTTTTATATAACTTTGGCTTAGTCATTGACTTCCTTTTCCCTTTTTCTGACCAAAGTGGCATTACCTATCTTTTGAGATTTGTATCTTGGTTACTTTATTTTTTGATTTTTTTATGAATCCTTTGAATAGTTTCTTGAAATTATTTTTTGTAACTTTATTCACGTTGAGACTTAAAATAAAAATAAAAATATATATAGGGTATTGTGACTATAACGGAGGTGACTATAGAGAGAGTTGACTGTATTATTAACTTAAATCTAATAAATATTATTATTTAACTTTTAGGAGTTAAGCAAAATTATTTCAAAAATATTTGTAAATTATATATTTATAATACAATTGACTTTTTATATAATCACACCTTTTGAAACAAAAAAAATAGTGTGAATATGTAATTATAAAAAATATTATATGGTATTATGATTAAAGAAAGGATTTTTGATAAGTTTATTAGTAACTTGACCAACATAAATTTGCTTATAAGGGACATAACTATATCTGAAGTAACTATAGAGAGGTTAACTGTATTACTTTCAAAGTTAATATGATACTTTATACTTTTGTTTTTAAATAAAAGTGCAAAATCTTAATCCCTTAAAAAATAATGTAAAGACCTTTTTTTATTATATATGCAACTTTACTTATTTATTAATTAAATTTATTAAAATACATATCAGTTCAAATACAATATGTTATTTTGAAATAATAGTATTAAATGCCTTTAACAATCAACAGCAACTTACAATGAATTTAGTAGCGAACATGATTTTGTGTTTCTGAATTAAAATAATTTATTACAATGTCCCTTTTTTATTAACTACTACGGTATTTATTCTTTATTATCCCCCTTAACATCCCGATATTCAGCTTCATTTGTACCGCCATTTTCATTGCTGTTATTTCCACGATTTTCGGCTTCACGCTAGATTTTTTTTTTGTTTTTAAGAAAAAAAAGTATGTAATTATGTAATTATTAATGCATTAAAGATTAGATGTACAAATACATGTAAAAAATATTATATCTCACCTTCTTATACACCATTTCAAATAATTTCAAACTTGCTATTTGCAATTCACCAACTTTAGATTTAATTTCATCTGCTTTAAGAGTGCTTTCACCAGTTTGTGCTTTAGCTACTATCTCTTTTAATGATTGAATCTGTGTTTTAATATTTTCAGATTCTGTTTGATCCAGTTGATCTTTATATTCTTCCATATTCTTTTCAGTTTCATGAATTACAGAATCTGCATGATTGGATACTTCAATAACTTCTCTCTTCTCCCGATCTGCATCAGCGTACCGTTCAGATTCAAGAATCATTTTCTCAATTTCATTTTTACTTAAACCAGAAGAAGCAGCAATGGTAACTTTAATAGTTACAAAAATTAATTAGATTTTGGTGAAAGCGTAGTAATAACAACTAAAATTTTTTGTTTTAGCTTACTAGATTGATCTTTGCCCGTAGCTTTGTCTTGAGCAGAAACATTTAGTATACCATCAGCATCGATATCAAATGTAACTTCAATTTGGGGGACTCCTTTAGGAGCTGGGAGAATCCCCCTTAATTGAAAGTTTCCAAGTAGCTTATTATCACGGATCAATTCTCGTTCGCCCTGATAAACCTTAATTTCAACACTCGTTTGTCCGTCTACAGCAGTAGAAAATACCTGCGATTTCTTGGTGGGAATTGTTGTATTTCGATTAATTAGACGTGAGAAAACTCCACCGAGAGTTTCAATGCCAAGTGATAACGGTGTTACGTCTAATAATAAAATATCCGTAACTTCCCCGGCAAGTACACCGCCCTTAAATTACAAATAAGAAACTTGTTAAAAATGTAAGGATAATTTAGATATTTATTAGTATAAATTTACTTGAATTGCAGCTCCGATAGAAACGGCTTCATCAGGATTAACGCTCTTTGATGGTTCACGGCCGAATAATGCTTTTACCGTTTCGATAACCTTTGGCGTTCGTGTCATACCACCAACCAATATAACCTCATTGATGTTCTTGGTTTCAACGTTAGCATCTTTTAAAGCAAGCTTACAAGGTTCAATAGTTTTATCAATAAGTACTTTTGTAAGTGCTTCATAAGTAGAACGAGTAAGCTTCATATTAATATGTTTTGGCCCGGTCGCATCAGCCGTAATAAATGGAAGATTTATATCCGTCTAGTATCAAATACTTAGAATAAGTATTTTCTTCTAATATATTTTAAACCGCTTAGAAACTTATATGTGATTTGGATTAATTGCCTGTATAGTAGATGAAAGTTCAATTTTAGCTTTTTCGGCTGCTTCGCGAATTCGCTGAATAGCAATTCTATCTTGTGATATATCTACTCCTTGCTTTAAATCAATATGTAGTTAGATTATTTAATTAGAATATAAATCAACACAAGTTAAATTCAATCAATTCATACCTCTTTTTTGAACGTATCAACCAAATATTTAACCAATGCGCTATCAAAATCTTCACCACCTAAATGGGTATTTCCATTCGTTGATTTTACTTCAAAAACTCCCTTTTGGATTTCCAATATACTGATATCAAATGTACCACCACCCAAGTCGTAAACTGCAATTACTTTATCACCAACTTTATCTAGACCATAAGCAAGTGCAGCAGCGGTGGGTTCGTTAATCACACGTAACACATTAAGACCTGCAATTTGGCCAGCGTCCTTGGTAGCTTGACGTTGAGAATCATTGAAATATGCAGGAACGGTGATCACTTTTTTTTAAAGAAAAATAGGGCTTAATTATATTAATACGAATAAATCTTATAAAAGTAATAATAATTTAAAATTGTACCTGCATTCTTTACGGGCTTTCCCAAATAAGCCTCTTTTAAAATTTAGTATTAAAAAAAATAATACTCATCAATGTAGAAGTTCACGATAATTAAAAAACAAAACTCTTAAGCGTAGAGTTACCTGCTGTTTCTTTCATTTTACCAACAACAAAAGCACCTATTTGTGCAGGACTATATTTTTTTCCGCGAGATTCTAACCACGCATCACCATTTGTATGCTCAACAATTTTATATGAAACATGATTTAAATCTTCTTGTACTTCAGAATCTTTGAATCGTCGACCAATCAATCGTTTTGTAGCAAAGAATGTATTCTCGGGATTTACAACAGCCTAAAAATTATAATTAAAGTGAGTTAATTTTTTATGCGAAAATCGGTACACAGCTTTGTATCACATATCACAAAAGTCAAAATTAAAAAATAAAAATATAAAAAAAGGAGATATTCTCAAGACAATTTATAAAAATTTTTTTGTTCTTCACTTTCTTATAATTCTATCAGAAATCATAGTAATTATAAATATTTCACTTGATTTTTTCTTTAATTACATACCTGACGTTTGGCAGGTAAACCAACTAATAATTCACCATCCTTAGTGAAAGCAACAATAGAAGGTGTAGTACGACCTCCTTCAGCATTTTCAATAACGCGAGGTGTCTTTCCTTCTGTAACTGCCACACAACTATTAGTTGTTCCCAAATCGATACCAATTACATTTCCTTGTATCTTAGAGCTTTAAATTTCACGTAAAGAAATAAGTTTCATTTACCGATAATAATTTACAGATGCGGATTATACTTTACCTTTGAGCTCGTGAAGTTATATATTGAAAATTAGGATTTGATCTCTAAAATTGTAAAACAAAATTATTTTGCATGTTTTAAATTTAATGTAAACATTATTAAGTACAAATATTCCATAAAGCAGAAAAATATATATACCAAACAACTTCCAAGCTTATAACCTGGACGAGAAAAAAATGAACGTCCAAGCTTTGAACAATACATGATACAAAAATACTAAGAAAACTAAGAAACCGAAATTTTTTTTTTCGTGTCCTTAAGATGCTGGACGATCAATCAAAATCTATGACAGCAAATAAAAATTCGCCACGTTTCTTATAATACCTGATGTTTCTACAGCAACTCCAGTAACACCCGAAAAAAATTTCGCAATGGCCAGGAACGCCGATCATTTATAATTCTGCCCAGCAATGACGTTTTACCATTAGATGTCATAAGATGATATATTTATAATAAATTTTATGTAATGCTAAATTTAACTTATTTACATTTTAATTTAAGTTGCATACTTTATAATTATCAAAGAATGTAATAATGTAAAAAATAATTTCGTCACATGCAATTTTTAATTCTGTTACTCCTTTCCCCAATAAAAAAAATCTTGACTTATTGCGAATTAATAAGATAAAAGTGTTGAAAAGTTATGTACATTACTTGATTAAATTTCGAAGGGAAAAAGGAACGATTAGAAGACAATAGGTTGATTGAAATGGATGATATTCGGTCAAAACAATTACTTTTGATATTACAATTCACGTTAGGAAATGTCAAATTGTTTATCGTCGATTTCTGCGATGATCCTGTTGGAACAAACAAAATTATTTAGAAAAATAAAAATACTATCGAACATCAATAAAATTTAACTTACATCAACGCCAAATCTTTGCGAGTTATTATTCGATGAAGAAGGCTGCTCACTATTTTTAGAAATACCTGATGGAATAGGATTCATACCAGCAGCTGGACCGGTAGGTACTGTAAATAACAAGCGATAAATAAACGATAAATAAACGATAAATAGGATTGCTCTTTAAAGTTATATGTGTAATTCATACCTGACCCTCCCATCATGTATCTATCTTGATTCGAATGTCTTCTCGTAACCATCATAGGATAACGTGGTAACTCTGATGTACCAGTGTATTCCCTCTCTCTATAATGATCCAGCCTTTTGTTATTCCAATCCTTCCTACCATCATCTCTTTCTCGTTCTCGCCACTCTCTTTCTCGCGATCGATCCATACTAGCATAATTACTATAGCTCCATCTGTCACGTAAATCAGACCTATCTCCACCCGATCTCGCAAAATCTCGTGCTTTTGATTCCATTGCTATTCCACTTCCAGAATTGTTTCCTATAATACTATTATTATCTAGAATCGGATCACGTTCATTAGATGTGTTTGCACTTTGCCCGTCTGGGTTTGCTGGATCATAAGGAGAAGAAGCAGATGATGTCATCATTGAAGACTGTGCGCCTTGTCTCGGTGTAGCTGGCAAAGATCCAGCAGAGTTAAAATATCCAGATCCGCTGTGATAACGACCGCGATCTCCTGGTGACATAGACATACCCCGGTATGATCCTCCCATGCGATTCCCTCTAAAATGACCACCACCATAATAACGAGGTCCTCGTGGTGGAGACGTGTGCTCAGGACGAGGACTTGTTTGCATAGAAGTATCACCCAAAGGTATATTATACGAAGAATTATAATTGCCAGAAGATTTCATAGACGAATAATCTTTATATGGTGAATGCCTTCCTCTTGTTTCTTCATATGAACCGTCAGAATGGCTTGAATTAGCGTGACGCCCAAATTCATTAGAAGTGAAGGCGTTAATATCCTTTGAAGTATCTAAAGGCGTAATAGGGAAATCAAATCGAAAGTCAACGTCGGGGAAATATCCATCATTTATCAAAGATGATTTATTATCCTCGGTTTTAGGTAGCTTTGGTGATTTCGGTGATGTACTAATAACGGTTAAATCCACAACTTCCTCAGATTTTGTTTGCTCATTTATCTGTTTGTTTTCAATTACGTCTGACTTTTGTTTAAGTTCTTCAGTATTTGGAGATACTAGATCTATGGATTTTTTCATAGCCTCTACACTGCTATTGTTAGAAGATTCCGCTAATCTTATCTTATCTTGATATTCTTTCAATGAAAGTTTTGTTTTAATTGAAGCGTTCACAGGCAATGAGGACGATGTGTCATTGTTATCAATAGTTTTATTATCTTTCTTGTCAATCTCCGTTGCGGATGATATTGGTGACTTTGAATCTTCTACAGTAGACTTTTTCTCTAACGTCTCTTTATTTAATGCCGTAATGGCTAATTGACTTCGATATTCATTAAGAGACAACTTTCTAGGCTTTGAGGACATCGTTTTAGAAGTTTCGTTTGTTGAACTATGAGTGATTGAAGAATCCGTTATTTGTTTTTTCAAATCTCCAGAAGTCTTCATCAAAGTTGTACTTTCAACATTATCGCGATTATCTGGAGTTGAAGATTGCACCTCTTCTTTTTCAATTTCAGTCTCTTTGCCTTTTCCCTTGGACAAACTTTGTAATTCTTCGGTCTTTTGGCGTTTTCCTTTTATATCTGGCCCATTCTCATTATATAAATATTTTCCATTCTGATTGTTCAATGTGGGGCCGGGACTAGATGCTACTCGTTTTGCCGGTATAATAGGTGTCGGTAATGGTACTAATCTTTGATCATGATCGATTTCCTCGTCTTTATCTGTAATTATATCCTCGTTAGGATGACTTTTTATTCCTTTAGATTTCTCTATATTCTCCGGCTCTACATTTTCAGAAGTCGTTTCCACATTAGATTCATGAAGGGTAGACGAAGATGGTCTATCACTTTCCGTTGATGCCGAGTTAGATATTGCTTCGATAGCCTTTTTCCATTCATGCATTTGAATAAGATAATCCTTAAAAGGTATCTGGCTAATTGCAGGCGGAAGTGGACGCGGAGGAGTGGCTGATGACTGTAACAATATGTCATTGACCCCTGTTTCTATGGAATGTTCTATTTTGTTGGAAGGATCGTATAAAACTTTCATGAGATTAATAAGCCACCAAGAGTTTAAAATACGTTAAATATTAATGAACAAAGATAATATATAAATAAACAAGTCCGATTGATTCTTGTATGAAAATGTTGTGTGACTCGAACCTGATAATTGATCCTCATTATTTTCCTTGTTGATGTGTTCATTAGGGTTGTTTTTATCAGCAGGAGGAGATACTTCTATAATCGACGTGTCATCATCGAGAGACATTTCAGAATTTACTGATGATAAAGATGAATCTGAAAGTTGTTCCTCATCATCTTCAGGTTGCTGCCTCCGCTTTGAACTAGATAACAATGATGAACGTGCATGCCTACTGCTCGTTGATTTTCGAGAGCTTAGTGATTTTCTTTTAATATTTCCAGATGTCTCTTCCCGAACTCGATTAGCAGATTCTTTTCCTTTATTTTTTTGACTATATGGTGCAATGTTGTCAGATTTTGCATCTGATTCTTTCACCCTTTTTTTATCCTTACGTCCTATTTGATTGGACACTTCATTTTCTTCTGAAAAATTTCTATTATTTCCATTGAGGGAAGATTCAACATTTTGTTTGCCTTTGCGATTAATTTTACGTGTTAAACTAACATTATCACGCTTTTTTGGTGAACCATCCATATCATCTTCGTAGTCTTCATCGTTTATTCCCGGAGAAGTTTCTTTTTCTCCTTCAATTAACATTTCCTCAACGTCCATTACTAACTTTTTATTTTTTCTCGATTTACTTAATGTTTTCCCTTCATTTTGCATTTTATAAATAATGCAATCGTCCTTATTTTCACATGCACACTCTGCTAATCGTAAAATCGCTGCTGTTGTCTTCCCAATTTCGTCTCTCTTTTTTGCGAGAGTATTCTCGTCATCATCGTTTTCAAAAATTGAATCTTGCAGTTGTATTAGGCTATTAGCAATGTGATTAGATTCCCAATCCCAGCCAATTGTTATCTCTTTTCCCTTCAAAATTTCAAATTTAGAAAAAATTCCTAAATGTACTTCATCACCACCTGGTACTACTATAGTTCGAGTTTCAGCATTAGGATGGCATGATCGACGAATAAACCTTGCCTCAGTACCGACTCGACGAGCATCAACACAAAGATTCAATACAGGATAAAAGAGAACAAACGGCTGAGTAACGCCCAATAAGGAATATTGATTGCTCTCGTTAGCTTTATAATCTGATTTTAGGCAAACTTCACCTTTAAACTCGACAATGAAGAGCCCGGGAGAAATATTGGTCTCGGCAAATAATCCGTAACAATTAGAATTCTTCTTTAGCATTTTAGATCTAACTTGTTTAACAATCGTTTTCATGAACGGGCGAGCCAAAGATTCTTTTTCCATATTAAATGGATTTCCGATTTCTAAAGAAGGTGATGTTGATCGTATAGATAACGTTTCTTGATTATCATCACGATTATGTTCATTGTCTGTTTTAGATGTTGATGAAAGTGACATGGACCTTTTCCTATGTTGATACTGCGAATAAATTTTAGGGAAAAGTTCTTCTACTGCCTTTGATGTAATAATATTTTTTTCTATGGGTTCATACTCCTTAGAATGACTTGATTGACGCTCTTTTATAACGAACGATAAATCCGAAGACCTATTACGTGATTTATTAGATGTGCCTATGATACTTGACTCGCTCATTTGGGGAGCAAGAGAAGAATACACTCCTGAGTCAGTTTCACGATGAATTTTCTGATACTTTTTTGATTTTTTACCGTCCCTTAACGATTTCTCTACCTTTATATCAGAACAATTATGGCACTTATATTCTTTAACATTAGGATCAACTTTCATACACTTAATATGTTGCCAAGTATAACAATTATCGCATTGAATGGTATATCCATCATCATCAGAATCGCCACAAATACATCTAATTTCATCAGTGTCCTCCAGGTTATCGGGCGTTGTTTGATCCTCGCTATCAATTCCTTTTTCACTCGTCATCTATGAAGGTACGAACCATATATTAACCTCGATTCGGTTGAAGTCTATGTTAATTCACTAACTTACCTTATGTTTTACCGGGCTTCGAGTTAAAAGAAGTCAGTAAATAATAAAAAATATATTTTAAATCGATCTTTTTTTGTAATATTAATAAACTATTAATTAAAAATCTAAAACCTGCAATCAAAGAAAAAATTTATAGGAATACAAGAAATTGATTAGTACTATTGCCAATTCTTCAAAATTAGAGGAGCATATATAGGTTGGTAAATTAAGCAAATAAAAAAAAGTTCAACAGTATTGTGCTTCACAGGTCCCTAGCATACACTTTATTCTTACGATTATGTTGTTATGACGATAGTAATACAAAAACAACCGTAGACATCTTGCTAAGTAACCACTGAAAATCTGCCACATATTTTGCCAATAAACAGATCTAATAAGTTATGAATTACCTATTGGCAGTAAATGACTGTCAAAATAAAGTTCAAGTATATAGATCTAAATGCGAAAGTTAAATAATCATTATTTGTATTCAAATGTTTATGTGACATCGATACCAGTGTGATAACTATATCGGATTATAAGCACTGCGCTTTATTTGTGATCGTGGAAATTAAGTTTACATTTCATATTAAATATGCAGGGTAAATCTTTGTACAAAAAAAAAAAAAAAAAATTTAAAAATAAAAAATATAACCAAGATGTTTAATTACTAAAATTTAATAAAAAAGAAAAATATTTTTTTATAATTAAGTTGGCTGAAGTTATTTCTATTTATTCCATGGTTATAGAAAATCCATTATCTAAATTATGATTTTCCATACATATGATCTATTTCTTTCTGATATTTTTGTTGGATATCTTTACGTTTAATTTTCTGAGCGGCAGTTAAAAGACCCTATAGAAAGAAACATTAGAAAAAAATATATTTTATAACAAAAGAAACAAACTAAATAAAACTTACATTTTGAGCAGTCCATTCATCAGGTACTAATGCAATATCAGTAAGTATTTCTGCAGGTTTTAAGTCTGCTTTTTTGGCTTGTGCAATACAAGCTTGAAGAACAGCAGATTTTATCTCTTTATTTGTACACAATTGCTCAAAATTCAAGTTTTCTAAATTCTTTTCCTTTGCAAGTTCCTGAAGACGAGCTTCAGTAGGAAATATCAAAGCAACTGGGCGAGATTGGAATGAATCGGCATAAACGCAAATGTTTGATACGTAAAGTGTTGATTTATAAACGGATTCAAGTTTTTCAAGGGCAATGTATTCGCCATTAGAAAGCTTCACTAAATTTTTCTTACGGTCAATAATAGCTAAAGTACCATTTTGAAGCCATTCTCCAATATCACCAGTTTGAAGCCAACCGTCATCAGTTAATGTTTCTTTAGTCACTGTTTCATTTTTGTAGTATCCTTTAGTGATAACTGGCCCACGAATCCAAATTTCACCTTGAGGGTTAGGAGTACTTTTAGATGTGTAACCAGCTTCTGGTACATCAATTAATTTAATCTCCAAACAAGGCACTGGTGAGCCTACACTTCCATATGCAAATTGTTCAGGTGGCATAACTGTGCACATTCTTAATACATAATAAAATAAAATATTAAATATAAATATAACTGATTTATGGATTTCCACGTTAATTTACTTACCCACAAGTTTCGGTCATACCATAACCCTGCAAAATCGGACACACGGCAATGGACAAGAATTCTTGTGTTTCTTTAGAAATTGGTGCACCACCGGACAAAGCATATCTCAATCGACCACCAGTTTGTTGTTTAATTTTATTAAATACTGCAGCATCCAAAAGTTTAGTTGGCAAGCCCTTATCCATTAGCCAACCTTTTGCTTTGAAAGCAGCACTAAACACCTTTTGTACTGTTGGACTTCCTGAGTGAACCTTTGCTAAAACTCCTTTTCTAATAGATTCCCATACAGCTGGTACACCTGTCATTAAAGTTGGCTTCAACTCACGTATATCTCCGAGACAATTGCGTACCGACGAATCAGTTAATGTACGTGGTGTACCATAACCCATTGGTATGCCCCAGAATATACAAACATTTTCTACAGCAAATTCAAGAACGTGCGCAAGAGGAAGATAAGCGAGGAGAATATCATCAGGTCGAATAATAGGTTGAAGCATTGCATTAATACCGGAAACTGCAATAGAAAATGTTATAAAATATATATATTATAAAATAATAAATAATAATATAAAAACGTATATGTACTTACTTGCAGCAACTAAATTTGAATGAGTTAATAAAACACCTTTTGGGTTTCCTGTGCTTCCAGATGTGTACATGATACAACACAAGTCATCTGGTGATGGAGGATTCGAATCAACTGGATTATTTTCACCCAATTGTTTTAATTCGTCCAATGTATAAAGTTTAAGGTTAGGATGTTCAGCCTTTAATTCTTCCAAAATATTTCCTTTTGTTTCACCATCGTAAATCACATACTCAAGTGTAGGACATTTTCCAGCAATATTTTTTACCATAAAAAGCAAATCAGCATTGGTATACATGGCATGAACCTCTGCTTCATTCATTGAATGAAGAAGACCTTCCTCACCAAGTGTATCATACGCAGTAACAATAGTTAAGCTCTGAGTAAAACAACCTATTAAATAGACAAGAAAGAGAAATGAATCGATAGAAAGTAAGGAAAACCTTCGAACTTCCTCATGGAATGTTAAATATAATATTTACCTTGTGTTACGAGCATCCAATTAGCGCTATGAAAGAAATCAAGAATTAAAACAGATGAAAATTAAAATATAAAGAAATGAATATGCGCTAAATATACCTAGTTGAAGCAAAAATTGTCACTTTGGCATCTTTTTGAAGGCCCAATTTCACTAGTCCAGAACCGATTTGTCCAGCTTCTTTTGCAACTTCTTCATAACTTAACCAACTAAAACCAGAAAGCTGAAAATACTTCCATTTTTTTGTTTCTTTAGTTTCTTCACCATTTACTACTTTAGTAATCTCTTTTTCCTCTTCAACTATTTTTTCAATTTTTCTTGTGCCAAAAGCATTTTTAGTACCATGAGTTTTGACGCTGTATTGTAATACGTCATATAGGGTATTGACCTTATCAGCAGGAGTGCTCAAAAGCTCATTAGGAGAAAGAATAGAACGACGGATTCTTTCACCTTCTGGACCAACCTCAATACTGTATTGTTTTTCCATTTTTCCGAAAATAAAATTATATATTAATTAAAGAAATGTAATAAAACTTCTGCGTTTTTCATTAGAACACTATATATATATTTTAAATGATATTTATTGATATTACCTTTATTTACCTTTTTTCATCAAACTATAAAAATACCACGTGAAATTAATAGTTTTTCTTGTTTAAACATATGTCATTTATAAATCATAATTCACAATTTTTAATTGACAATTGATCAGCCAATAACAATTACTCATTTATTAAATTTATTAAGCTTGATTTCTAGATGATCTGTGTAACCATCAATGAAAACTTTATTCTGCCCTTTATTTGTAAAAAAAAAATGTGCATATGGGCCAATTTGACTCCGCATAATACGTTTATATCACTTATGTGATAACAAAGAGATAGCATATTAGAATCAGTTTATTGG
>JADRCO010001881.1:0-16438 GCA_021464525.1 Rhizophagus sp. LPA8_4_AMF | reverse complement strand
AAGGATCAGCAAGCTCAAAAAAGAAACTTTTAGATCGACTGATGTCATAGATCTTATTATATCCAGATCGATCAGGTTTAATCACGTGAAATTTGTTCAGGGAGACAAGAAAAGAATTTTCAAAATTCTGAAGGGGCGAAGAAAACATAAAAAAAAAAAAAAACCAAAATATTGGTAACTAAGAAAAGGACAGAAAAAAAAAGACACTAAAAATAAATTTATATATATATATAAAAGGAAGAGACACCAAAAGCTAATTAATTTAGCGGGAAAAACAAAGGAAACATAGAACTTTTCAGGAAAAGGAGTAAGAAAGAAAATACTAGGCACGGTAAAGGGAGAAATATGTTTTGTAGACTATTAGGGAACAAAAATAACAGCGTACTATGACAACTGTTAGAGCGAAAGAGACAATGTGTATAAGAAATTTTATACAAAAAAAAAGAATAAAAAATAGTCTTATATTAATATTTACTGCGCCAATGTATGTAAAAAATAATTATTCGGAAAGAGTTTTTTTTTTCTAACATAATATCAATCAAACAGATGGAGTAAGATTTGCAGATCCCCGGCTAAAACCCGTGACATAATTTCATAATTTTCATAATTTTGGCCAAAATCAGATAACGTCAGATTTCCTTTTTTGATTTAAAACGATGTATGGTAAAGACATTCTATAGATTTGTTCCAGACCTCTAAAAGGAATTACACAAAGAATGCAAAGAACAATAGGATCATCAAAGGCGCTAATTTATACAGGAATGAAATTCTATAAAAGGGATAATAAATAGGGATTAAAATTAACTATTTTGGTCCTTTATTATAAAAATATGTTGTTTATATTAAATTTTTTAAATCAAATAAATAATTAATTAATTTCAAATGGCGTAAAAATATGTGAAACAAGTAAATAAATGTATCGTATGATTTTTATAAAATTTTACAATGAATTTTATTCAACACAAAAGACGTCATAGAAGCTTTCATTAAATTTTATTAATAATTTATTTTACTTGATTAAAAATAGATCAATTTAAATAATGTTCTTAAAAAAAGCTGCATTTCCAGAAACTCCAATGCATGTTGACGTTTCAGAATTGGTCACCTGTTTAGATAATTTTTTTTTTTTAAAAAAAAGAAAAAAAAGACCAATCTAAATGAAGTAACTTATCAAAGAAAAATGGTCAATAAGAATAAATTTAGATAAATTATTACTTTTTTTTCAAAAAGAAGGGTATGATATTTTTTTTTTTAAAAAAAAAAGTGATTTATCATAAAATTTTGGAATTTTACGTTTTTACAATTACAATCGATAGTAAAGAATTAAGTGTGACGTACTGCAATTCCCGTGACATCCGTTTCCTTCCGCAGCCAAAATTAATTAACACCCTCGTGACTATTTAATGAAACATTACATCATTTGATCATCGCAGACGAAAATCTGTTAAATTGATCTAGCGGATTTTTGAAGAGTAATTAGTACAGTATGAGGGATTGGTTAACTTTTCAATTAATTATGTAAAGAGATAGGACGCAATTAGTTGGAAAAACTTCATTACACGTAAATAGCCCGACTAAAATTGAGCATTCCGTTTCCGAATTTCTCAGAAAAACGGAGCTCTAAAACATATGTGAAAATTATTGGCTAGAATTATTGGATTTTTTTTTCAAAATTTATTAATAAGAAATATTTTGTAAGCGATGTTATATATGAAGTTTAAAGTATCTTGTAGGATATCATTGACAGAGAAGAAGAGACGTTCAGTTGAAAACAAAAAATCCATCTGATAATATGATAATACATAGTACGAAATATGTAGACTTAAGCCTTCATTTTATAAAACAATAACAAATCGAAATATGTGAGGCGAATTGATTATTAAAGGACATTCGGTTACTGAAAAGCAAAAAATCGTCAAATCTCCATATAATCTGTAAATATCAGCCAAATAATCAATAAAAAAGAGAAGTGATTTAATATTTCATGTTTTTCCGTAATTGAAGCATATTCACGGAATTTGTTTGAAAATTATTGGAAGCTGAAAAAAAACTATAGATAATTGGGTAATACCTAAATTTATTAGAAAAAACAATATTTTCCCTATCTAGTAAAATGAATAACCATAGTGATAAACTAATTAATAAATTGTCAAAAGTTTATTATAAGATTTCATTGTATAAATATCAAAAATTTAAAGAATTATTATGTATATTCTGTATTATAAGTTTTAATAATAAATGTAAAAATTTCATGTATTTTTTATCCCATTATTATTTGGTGACTCGTTCGTAGCGTGCCGTTATTCATTATTTTGTTAATTAAATCTGAGCCAGACCTTTTTATCCATCAAATTCGAATTTGATATTGTATATTATCGCTTTTTTCAAGGTTGTGCTACTCATGCAAATTACCGTACGAAGAATTCTAAAAAATGCAATAATAGAGAAGTAATAGAGAGCTGTTTCACAATAAATATTAATGATGAATTTCATGTTATCTTTCTGAACCGATCAAATTGTATTTCCCCATCACTAATTGATGATTCATTGTAAATAGTTTAATATTAGTATGTCTTTTATAGATATTACAAATATGAATAAATTAAAGAAGAAAAGTATGGCCTGCGCAGCAGCAAGTCCAGTTTATGACTTAGAAAATTTCCAGTTCGAAAGAAGAACCGCAGCCGCAACATTTTAAACCAATTGTTTTAATCGATTTAAATAAATAAGACAACTTATTTAAAATGTTTTGTTGGAAAAAGATCACCTGTTTGCTAATAAATACACCTAAACTGAAATTGACATCATATAATAATGCAACGCATTAGGTTTCGTTATAACAAAAGTAATGGTATTTCATGGGCGGGATAATTTTTATTTTCAGAGAACCACAAAAAAACTTATCCGTGTTTTATATTCCATCTTTTTTTCGTAAAAGGCTCATATTTCCGGAATTAATAACCTTATTGTCACGGAATTTATCAAATAATTTACATTTTCCGTGAATGGATCCGTAAAAGTTTACAAAAATAACGGATAAAATTTTTTATAGGGAAGTTTTATAACTATCCATGCAGTGAATAAAATAATTTAACATTACAAGGCAATTTTACGCGCACAAATGTGATAAAATTTTGTTTAGGGTATTATTTCCAAATGCATCATACAATAGTAACAACTAACCTATCATTGATATTATATACATAGTTTATTGTCAATAGTTCAATTGAAATTTACTCCAAGATAGAACATATGCTGTAACACGAGAAAAAAAAATTTTCATATTAAACCCAGTGATTGCCCCACTTAATTTTGGCCAACATTACAATTTGGCCAGGGTTAATTAACCTTCGTCAATACGGAAAAATACAGTATCTCCTTATTACATTGACGTATTGGCGCATAAGGTAATTACTTTAAGAAATGTCTGCAACCTTATTTCTCAGTATTCATAATCTTAATTAAATTCTTGGATTTAGAACAAAAGAAAGATTATATATTTTTTTAGAATTCTTTAAAGTTACCACAAGGTCACTTAATTAAAATGAATTTATATTAATAAAGTTATTGAAAAAGGTGATACGCAAGTTTGTGTTGTGTTATATATTTTCCAAACCGGATTTCTTAATTTCTTTATCTTGAATGAATCTCAGAACAGTAGATAGAACGTTTATTATACTAAAAATAGATGGAAAAACTTACACATCCAGAATTTATTTCATGTTATTCAAGAAAAAAAAAAGCAATGTCAGGAAATGAACATTCAATTGAATAATACTTGGCAATTTTAATTAACAGAAAAAGAAATAATTATGTCTTCGTTATTATGTTGTATATAATCATGTTCAATTTATTTATTTATTATTTTTTATTATTTTTATTCACAAATAATACGGCCCTATAAAAATTTTATCCGTTATTTCTGTAAAAACTCCGTAAAAATGAGCCTTTCACGGATCCATTCACGAATAATGAAAATGATACAAAAAATTCCACGAATATTAAATTATTGATTCCGGATAGTAGTATGAGCCTTTTACGAAAAAAAAGATGGAATATAAAAATTAAAAACGGATCGACTTTTTACAAGGGAATCAATCACTTTATAGTATTTCAATCACATATAGTGAACATTATATTCCGTACATGATTCCTAAAAACAAGCATTAGTATTAATTCAATGTAAAGGTTATCATTGAAATGTGTTGTTACGCATCGTACTTCTCATCTTACTCTTTTTAAAGTCTACCCTAAAAATAATATTACGATTCCTTTAAATACGCGCAATATTCCTAAACCCTTTTTTTTATATTGCTACTGAAACATTACATAGTCTAAGACGAATTCATTATAGTTATAACCTTTTCCTTACAAAAAAAAAATCTCCTTCGCAGTGTTCCTTCTATCAACCCTATTCATCGCATGCTCTTATTGGAGACCCACTGGAGACTTCCTCCATTAAAATGATTAAATCCATTTTACATAATACCGCTAGAGAATTCGACAAACTTTCTAATTTTATATTTTACACTGATGGCTCGCTCTGCTCGTGTCTTAGGGTCTCCACTTGCGCATTGAGTATGGCTGGTTGCAATCAAGTTTGTCTGCTCCCAAATGTCAATTTAAAGGAACTAGTACACTTTTCACTCATCTTCAACTAAAACAGAAGCAATGGCTATTTATACCAGTCTTATTACAGTGCCTTCAAATTGTATCGATCGATACATTCAGTAATCATTATGTTAATTTACCGACTATTAGCGTTCAGCGTGAACTTAAAAAGAAAATTTCTAATTTGGAAACTTATAATCTTTCTTATCGAAGGAAGAATTTATTATAAGGTTAAAGAACACTCAAACAACGATATACGATAAAACGGATTCACTCTCAAAAAAAGGATCATTTATGGAAGATCCCTTAATAACTGATCCAAAATTTTTTTTACCCTCATCAATAGGTTTTATTGCATAGAATGAGTTGACCAAAATGTTCGGAAATGGCAAACGTTCCGATACAAAGAAAATCATTAATATTTTCGTCAACAACAGCACACTTCAACCTATTAAAAATGATTCAATAGATGGGCGTTCACGGATTATTTGTGGATTAATCACACCCTTTTATTTAACCTCCCAACATGTGAGTGACTATCACGACGTATGGGTTCGCGTGTCAAATTTTACCCGACGGCAGATATATTACAACGCAATTATCCTCGGTTATATCCCGCTTCACTGATCAACTGTCAAGATTGTAACTCTTCGATAGCTACAAACTGTGACTTTTGTTCGAAACATAAAAGATATCATTGACACTTTAATTAACCACAAAAATTACCCTTTATCAGATTATTAGAATCAAATAATGACTCCTCTTTTACTCCGGTTATCTATGCTAATATGAGACGATCAACAGTATGTCAAATCAAAATAGGAAGTTCTTTTCATTAAGATGCGCGAACGATTGCTTGGGTAATTTTATGTTCATACTATGATGAATATGACTGATACTAAATGATAAATGAATATTAAAGTTATATAAAACTAATTAAACCGTTACAATTAAATTTAATAACTTATACGAATAAGGATTAAAATATAACGATAATGGAAATGTAAATAGAAATTTCGCACCGAAAAATTAAGACTTAAGGAGATTTTAATGAACATAACAAAAATAATAAAGAAAATTCTCACTGCATTATTTTTGTTTGTATTATTGATTTTTCTTATTCATGATGACTAGATAATCAATTGTTAGAGAGCATGACAATTCTATCATACTGCTGTCATAATGAATTTAACTAGTCCTGAAAGAAAATTGGCTAATTAACAATAGTGTATATATCAAAAAGTCACCTCTTTTGCTTCAATTATTCATCGTTCTTATTCTTTATTTGGCATATTGTGTTATTATATGAAATAAGGATTTTCTTTCAGATCTCGTAAGATAATTCAAACAGGAATGAACGAAAGTTTGCACTTGATTGTGGTAGAGAGTTTGTAGTGCAAAAACTATGATATTTAGATGAACGTACTATTGGATAATTTTCGTTAAATTAGTTACAAATGAATAATCGAAATATTTATTATATTTTTATTAAATGAATAAAAAAAAATAATTGGGTTATCTATTATCATTGAATAGATACGAAAATAATTAAATACAAAAGAAACCCCTAAATGAATTACAAAACAAGATTTTTGATTTTTGCTTATATAAATTAATCTATGCGACATGTCTCTTGGCATTTTTCGCGTAGTAATTAAATTTTGTATTGCATTTATTTATTATAATATACAGTATAATCGTTTGTCACGCCAACATTCATTACTATCTGTTATATAAAAATTTCATTCCCGAAGAATTATTTAATATTTTAAATTTTAAAATTAATAATATAATACATCTCTCAAATATGTCTTTAGTCAATTACCACATAATTTGAAGAAGCTATATTAAACTAAACATTATTTTTCATTTTAGTCTAAAGTTTATTTTTTAATCTCTTATTTTTCTAGGAAAGAATACCTGGCATATGATGTTTTATGTGATTCGGTTTCATCTAGTTGTGACCTTTATGGTTAAAAAAAGTACCGTAGCATAATTTATGTAATTAGCCGAATATCAAATAGTAGAGAGTTTAAATGTGAAAAAAAGTTTTCATATCTAAAATAATATATGTAGTTTATCATTTAAAAGTTATTATTTTATTATACCCTAGTTATTATAAAGCACTCATTAGGTCAACACCATAATCGGTTGTTGATCATGTTTTGAGAACTTTGGTGTATCATTGTATCAAGCATATGCGCAATAGTTTAAAAGAGATTTAATAAAAAGAAGAACCATTAAATTAAATTTCTTATTAACATAACATTATGAGTAGTGGGATTTAGGGAGAACTTTTAAAGTTCGGCAATAACTTGCTCATTGTCGTGTTAAGAGTCCAATCAAGGCTATTTTGGGCCATATTATGAGAATGATTAATAAAAATATAAAAATTAAAAATTTGGATAGAATGAATATTTATGGTGATTGTGCGTATTTTGATTGTAATTCGTTAGGAATTTCAGTCTTTTATAAGAAATTTTTCGACAGCCACACGCCGATTCTATTTGGGCTAAGCTGAAAAAGATTTTCATTTTTTTATTGAAGTATCAGAAATTAACATTTGAAACGGAACTATTTATTCATTTGTTACATCAAAAAATGATCAAAGATCATTCAAAAAAAAAAAATAATAAATGTAACAATATTTCATAATTTTTAATTTGAAAGAAAAAAAAGTAAATAAATGCGCCATTATCTTTATTACGGTACCTTCTGCAATAAATTTGATGGCTGACTCCATAACAAAAAATAATCCATTCGACGAATCATCAATGCTTAATTATCATCACTTCAGTTTATCAATTTATCCATTTTTATAAATCCATTTTTCTTTTGTTGAATTCTTTGTTTAAATTTATAAACTTTGTGAAAGGAACATTATGTCTCATATTTCAGATGGTTTGATTCGTACAATTACTGTAAATGAAATCAATTAATAATTATATTATTAAAGTTAAATTTAACCCGGATTGTATATTGTAACACCGGCGTCCTCAGCGTCCTCTAAATAATCTTGTAGTTTGGCTTTCTTGTCGAATATTTCCTTGAACTATTTTTTATAAGGAACAAAAATTGATTAGTAAAAAAATAATATGCAGAATATGCGATAACTCATGATTCAATGATTCATACAACTTTAAAGCAAGAATGACAAAAAAAAATTGACATATCGCTTTAAGATAATATATATATATATATTTTTTAATTTTTACTAATTTATGGCAAGGTATTTACTACGCGCGTTGAGGCTGACATTTCTATGATTGGACACATTGATTTTTTGATTATCATAAATACGGTATCTTAACTTTTCGCTGAAGTCTATTACATTCACCGAATGGACATATCGCCGAAGGACTTCTTGTCGAAGTCATTTTGCCGAAAATTTCAAATCATTTTTCCAAGATATCCATATGATATTTACAAAAAATTTTGTTACTAAAAACATTAATAATAGTGTTTATTTATTTTGATGATAGTTTAATATTTATTAATAAAAATCGGGTATTAGATTGATAAAATGATAACGCTAACATTTTTGCCAGAATGGATGATTCGGAGAAAAGGATTCGGCAAATGTCTATTCAGCGGATTTCCATTCGGCGAAATACCTTCGGCGAAACATCCTTTCGATGAAATGGCTTCGGCGAAAGTTCTCCTGCGAAATGGATTTAGGCGAAAACGTACCGTAATCCATAAGTACATGATACGTTACCGATGAATAATTTATTTAATTGAACAAAAAAAAATTTAAAAATTTTTTTTTCTATCAACACAAACTATTTCACTCATGGAGAAACCTATATATATATAACGGTAATTTTGTTTAAATTTTAAATATTTTAATTTTTTAATTAATAAAATATATTAATGAACACACAACACAATTCGAGTAAGACATATACAATTATAAAAGAATAACCATAATGTTATTTTCATAAATTATTTTCAAAAATTAATTTACATTCATTAAATTAAGAAAGAAATAAATTGAAAACTATCAATATACTTTTGCATCAAAAAAAGTTTCTATCATATAGGAAAATTAGTTATGCTTAATAGAGCTTTCCCTTTCAATAACATTGCTTAATGTTATTCTGCACATGACTAAACTTAGAGTATTTCCGTTAATCTTAACCTCGATTTATTATATTTTCGCAACTTCACATATTATTGGTGAATTCATAAATAAATGTTTGGATTTATTCCAAAAGAGTATAGGTTGATGAAAATGTTCCGTAAGTGATATATTCCCATAATATAAGTATTAGAACACTGACTAATATACATGAATATAAGGATGCAGGATCATCCTGCAATTCTATTCGATAATGGGACATCTCCTGACATTCGGTATCCATTTTAAGGTCAAATTCGTCCGTCTCATAATCGATAGTAGCTTTGGCCCATCCAGTCATTTCCTACTATTGCATCCATGATATGGATTATTTGTCCCATAATATTCAAAGGGATGACAATTAATAAGAGAACGACTGTTCATTGATGATGAAGTAATTAATATACACTGTTCAATATTAATAAAGTAAAAATAAAATAAATATCCGTATAAATGTATTTACCTGATTGATTCTTGAAATTACCAGTTAATTCTTTAATTTTTTTTCTCTGTCATAACTTGGTCCATTTGGTAAAGTATTAACATTCGTAGTTAAGTCCACCACCCTTGTATAATGTTAAGACATACTGTACATTACATAATTTTAAATTATTTTTCATATCTTGATCTTGTGAATATCGTATATCCACCAGATTTTTCAATTATTGAGCATTCAATATTGTAGTTTCAAGGTATTGAAGATCTGGAAAAGAAGCAATACTCAAATAGTATTTCAATTTTCGTCAGTATTAGAAGTAAGTATATACAAATACTTTTGCTCGTTTGGAAGTATCGTTGACTCGTAAAATAGTAGCAATTATACATCTTTGCAATTGATGTAATGAATATTCCAGATTACTTGCTAATCCTTCTTTTTCTTTGATTATTTGATTATTCTTAATAATTATATTATTCAAATTTTCATACGGTTTTATTACTCGTATTTCCATCACTAGCCTTTTCTTTTCTCATCTTAATATTTCTTGATGACTGATCTAAAGGTAAATAAATTAAACATCATTTTTTCGATCTTGATATATTATTACTACATCCTTGACATTTCTTTAACAATGGAGAATCTTCAAACGTATCCATCAATATCAATTATATAATGTGTTCCTATCGTGTCAAAATTCTTACTTTTCGATTTCTTTTGTATTTTCCCAATATTACCGAATCTTTATCATTCCATGTTATTAAAGAATTTTTAAATTAAATCAAATCTTTATCGATACAGTCATTAATTCCTTATAACTCTGATTGATTTAAAATAAAGTGACGCTTTAATTTGCGTGTTTGATCTACATTTTTTACCAATTAGGTTCAACGCCATTTAACCGTAGATTAGATTCTATAAAATAGTGACAATAATTGACTCCATTTCATCAAAGTTGATTTATCATGCTCTATAATTTGATCCAAAAACAAAAAATCTTCTGATTCCTTAATTGATGTTTATAAATCGTTTTATTCATGATTATTAATTAAAAAGATACATTATTTGATCTATATTAGTGTCTATATTAAAATCCTATGCTAAATCTATATTAATCTAATTATCCAAAAAATATCAAATAAAACAAACACTAGATGATTTCCAAACCCGAAGTCAAAAAACTAACAAAAAAGAAAACAGAGTAACGTTAAAAAACGTTTCAAATTTAAAAAAGTTTTGTAATTATGAAACATACCATACCCAACCTACAAAAAAAACGAAAGAAAGAAGCGTTAAATCCCGCTTCTTTTTAATAGAAAGAAAGGTGTCGCGAAACTTACCATTCCGACGTTTCCAAAGTCACAATACCAAAACCTACAAAAAAAAAATTATATAGAAACGTTAGTTAACGTTTCTAATTAAATAAAATTATGAAAAAATCAAAGTTTCGTAACGAACGTTGCGAAACTTACCCTTTTTACCTTCCCTAATCAACCAAAAGACGAAATCCTACAAAAATAATATATAGAAACGTTAATAAACGTTTCTAATAAATTGAAGTCCGTTGCGAAACTTACCATTTCCCGTACCTCACTGTCCCCACGCGTTAAATGCTCCAAAGTCTAAAAAGAAAATAAACGAAACGTTAGTGATCGTTTCATTAAAAGAATTTAACAAAAGTAAACCCTCTTACCGAGTTTTCCACGCGTCCGAAGACCGGCAGCCTACAGAAAGAAGAAAAAAACGAAACGTTAGAAGTTCCGTTGAAAGAATTATTTACAAACTAACAAAAGTCAAAAACTCCATCCACTGAACCCAACCAGCGAACAACATGATC
Organism: Rhizophagus sp. LPA8_4_AMF; assembly: GCA_021464525.1. Taxonomy (NCBI): domain Eukaryota; kingdom Fungi; phylum Glomeromycota; class Glomeromycetes; order Glomerales; family Glomeraceae; genus Rhizophagus; species Rhizophagus sp. LPA8_4_AMF. The sequence goes on along the minus strand of JADRCO010001881.1, from coordinate 5,434 downwards.
TCCTAATTCCTGACCCTCACGTCCAAATACCCCGAAGGACTAACCGTCTACAAAAAAAAATGAAACGTTAGTAGCCGTTTCGTTAAAATAAAACATTTAAAAAAAAAGTTTACTAACATCTGACCTGAAAGATCCGCCTAAAAAAAAGGAAAAAACCGAACTTTTTAGTAAAGTTCGTTAAAAATAAAAAATTAATAAAAAAATTTAATGTCTTACCGAAATCCCGAGCCAAAAAGCCAAAGAGACCGCGCGTCCAAAGAAATCCAGGAAACCATCTAAAAAAAGAAAAACTCGAAATGTTAATAAGCGTTTCGTCAATGAAAAATACGAAAAAATCCGCCCTCTCCTTCCCCTTTCCCACCGAATTTCAACGCGTTTTTTGGCCGTCTAAAAAGAAACCCAAATTCCCGAGTGTCTAAAGGCCGAAATGAAGACAAACCCTATAAAGAAAGAAAGATTAGTACTAAAGACGAAAAAAAAAACCAATTAATAACCCAAAAATCTCACATTTCCACAAGAGATCTGCTGAAACGAGAACGTAACTTGAAAAAAATTAAACTTTATTTTCACTTTGAAGCGTTTAATTTAGGTGAAAGGGAAGGTTGAAGAGAGGAGGAAACGAAAGAAAAGGATAGGGGAAACAAAGAGAGAAAGAAAAAGGGAAGAACGAAAAAAGGGGAAAAGGGGAAAACGAAAGAGAGGGAGAGGGCAAGTTTCGTTAGTAAAAAAAGATCGATTAGATCGATTATTCGTATAATATCACGTGATGCGCTGATACGCTTATCGGCCTATAACAGATAACTGATAATCCCGGAATTATTTTCCGCAGCAGGTTTCCGGAATATTTTATAATCATTTTGTATTACCATTAGTAAAATTTCCGGCAATTTTAAAATATTCCCCGATCCCCGATATAAAATATGATTATATAATACACGTTATTTCATAATAGGGGTTAAAATAGTACGACGTTCATATTTACTAATTAAGCAATGATATAAATTTTCTGCGTCATAACAATGTCACAATAGTGTTACAGTGTTACAAGTTTCAGTTAAGGTTAAAACACAGTTGAGAAAGTCTTGTTTCGCTACTTGCAGCTTTTCACACCAAATTTTAAATCCTAAATATAAATGTTCGTATTTTTTTTCATTACGGTCGCGTTACTTTACAATGAATCAAACATATTTTCGCGTGCCAAAATATTCCAAGAATTATCTTAATCCAAAGCCAAAGAACCTATATGAACAGTATGTGAATGCTCTTTTGCATTTTCCGAAATGGTGAAAAAGCCAGAATACAACATTGAATAAAAAGGAATTGCAGCAACATGCACAAAATAGTTGGAACAAGAAATAAAAATATTATTCAGGACCTTATTTCTGAGCCCTCTTTTTTCAATTTTTCTAAAATTTTCTTCGAAAATACACATTCATATACAATACATTTTAACTTTGAAAAAAAACAGTTAAAGAAAGAATTTAAAAAATTTTACATAATCATTAATACTAAAAATTACAACATTTTTAAGTATTATCTTCTGCATTACCTGTTACGAAATTCCAAAAGAGTCCTGCAACTGAACGTGAACCTTCTCCTTATACCATTTCCGAACCTTCTAATTTCATCTACAGTAAGTTATTATTGATTTTTGGGTTGTTTTATATTAATCGGCACTTAATAATTATTTTTTAAGTTCGTAGATTGCTGAGGGATTACATTGATAGGATTTCTCAAGAAAAATCAAAAAGGTATCCGTCAACGAATTCGTTTTCATCATGGTCCAAGTCAATTGGTGCACTATTTGCTTCTCCTAAAATTTAACCTTTTGCACCTAAAATTTATTTGTAATAGGAGTACTAGTAGATTTTCCAAATTCTTCAATATTTTTTAGAATACTTTATATATAATTTTATTAATAATATAAATACGATAATAATAAAAAATAAGATAATTTAGAAAAATGCTGTTTAATAAAATAAAAAATCGATAGAAAAACAATTATAAAAACCAACAACAAATAACTTAATAATTCTAAACTATCACAATCATGTAATAAATAAATCAAAGCCACTTAATCTCATGTGAATTCTTATTTTCAAATGATTATTGTAAAGATTTTCTAATATACCTTCAAAAGTTCAATCTAATACTGTATAAAAAGGAATTTGTGCTTAATAAATATAGGTACGTTAAAAAAATGCGAGATTCTAAAGATTCAAAATTATATATGCGCGAATTTATATGTACTATATTGATCGACGAAAAAAATTTTTTATAGGGGATCGCAACACGTTAGAATAGAAACGTTGATACGAGATTTTATTACCCAAAACCAATCGATCAAGAGATTTGGAAGTTATGAAAGATACAATGAGTTTATAAGTGGAATATTTATCATCAAAGAATTTTTTAAGTTTAAAGACAGTATTAGATATTAATCAAATAAAAAATTCAAACGTTTAATTAATAATGTGTTGAATTATCTGTAAATTATGAATCTTAATTCTCAATTGATTGATATATGTGTATATACCATTTTTTTTTTAAAAAAAAAGTTATAATATTTTATTACGAAGTGTTTCGTATTACATCAATTTCGTCAACAGGCAATTACGTAGATTGTTTTCTAAATTTTATACTGCGAAATCATTCTTATTTGTCGGTAGTTTAACATGATGGGTAAAATTAAAAATAAAAAATTTAATTATTGTAATAACATATGCTGAATAATTCTTATCTTATTGCATATTTATTATGCAGCTTGCCAGCCTATTAGGTCATGCCGATCTTGATAGAAAGGTGAGATTAAAATGTTGGTTACAACACGTTAAATATTTAAAAATTAAACATTTACAGTCAGAACTCAATATAACGAACCTCCGGTTCAGTGGGAAAAAATTCGTTATATCAAAATTTATAAGTTTGATATAACGATTTTTATATGTTCATATATAAAGAAAAATCGCTTTATCATGAAATTCGTTATATCGCATAGTCGTTATTATCGAGTTCTGACAGTATATAAAAAAACTGTTAAAATTAGGCATGATCTTGAGTGGCATGCATAATAATACAGTTATTAAATGGGGGGTAACATAACAGTTAATAGTGGGACAATGGATTAGATGCAGTTTCGTATTGTACCAATATTTTTATCATTCGTTATTATGGCGTTCGTTTCTAGTATAATTGGTTACATTCAGAACAATCTTTTTAATAGTAACTTTACTTATCGGAAATCTTATTCCTACGAAATTCTTTATTATATTCTCAATGAATTAACTTATTTTGGTATTTCCGTTTTGCCGTCTTCCTCTTTCTAATAATTTTATTGATATGATATCTTTGTATTGTACATATCAGATAATCTCTTGTTAATTGATAAAGTATATGAAACTGATTTTAATATATCTTTGCTTATCAGAATCATTTAAATGAAACTTATTTTCTCAATGAATTAACTCATTTGGGATTTCCGCCGTGAGCTCTCTTTCTCCTTTCCATTAAAACTCATATTTTTTCTAGATTGATAAAGGAAAGACACGTATCAGAGTATAAACTTTAATTAGTTACATTTAATAATTTTATTGATAAGAACTTTTTACATATGATCTTTACACATGAAATGATCAAAAAAGTTAAACAAAAAGAATCCGCGTTCTAATAATTAATTATTATATAATATATGAAAACTTTAATTTCTAAGGTAGGATGGCGTTTGTTTTTATAGTGTAAACTAATAAATGTGACAATTATTATCGGGAACCACCGTTCCGAAATTAATTATTAAGATTATGCCGCGCGAAAAAATGTGATCATTTTTGTGTATTTGTGACAAGACATTTCGGAGGACTTTGTGACATGCCAGAGGGTGGACTTTCTTTTTTTCTTGTTTTATTTCGTTTTTCTTATTTCCGATAACTTGGAACTTGGATTTTAATTCGAACTTGAGATAGTTTAGTGTAACTAAATTTTATATTATATAACTTTAAAACAAGAACAATTCGTTTAATTGAGGACGTTAGACATGTTTATGTACGTAATTGAAAATTTCATCAAGGTTTGAATTCTATTAAAAAATGTATATTGTACATTATATAATTGCATATTATATAATACATATGTATATATGATGTGACAATATAATCTCGTTAATATGAACTGTATAAATAAATACGAAAAAATATGAATGTATTGTAATCTTACATGAACGAGATAATAACAAATATTTCGGAAATCATGATAATCTATTGAAAGTATATACAGTTATTATCGCATCATCGTACAGAGTGATTAAATTTTTTTTTTTTTTAATATATATAAAGCTACTCCGTTCAATCGTTCACACCATCATATTTCTGAGACTTGGGTTTCTTGGATACTTGAGACGTTTCTTACATTCCTTTATTTCATTATATATGCGTCGTTGAAAGATCCTAAGCCACAGGTAAAGTCAAACAATAAATAAAAATAATAATAATTTATCAAAGGTTTTTATATCTAAATAAATTTGTTTTTATTTACAGACCGCCCTAAAATACTTTGTATAATGTTATGCGGTTTAATGAATGCACCGCCTAAATTATTCAAAGATTAATGGATAAGGTATTAAAGGACTTGGGGTAAGTATTGAGTGATCTTTGATAGTAATAATTATGATATCGAAATTCTTATTTTAGTCTCGCATTTCTTTTACCAGCAATCCAAATAAATTTTAATATATAAAGTATAAAATAAATAGTAAAAACATGGGTAAAATTAAAAAAAAAATAAAAATTATTAAAAAAAAAACAAAAATTGATAAAAAAAATAAAAATTGTTAAATGAGTAAAAAAAACCGATTTCGAACTTCGGCGAATTGGTATACTCATCTTACTCCTCCGAGACGAATGACGAATTACGAAATTTAATCCGATCGACGAATTGCGGCTATTCGAATACTTTCCGATTTCTTCATATATATAATATATATTTATATATATTTTGCTTTTTTTTTTCTTTGTTTGAATGACTATTTAATTTAATAAAATTATTTTCACGAATTTAGGTGTAAATTTTTAACTTAATGAATCATTTATTTATGCGTTTGGTTTAAATCGCGAATTTTGATAAAACTAAAAAAAAATAAAGATTTTATTTTTTTCTCAATTCAATTGTTAATTATTACTACAAAATGATAAAAATATATCAATAAAATTCAGGTGACAAGTGACTATTAAAAAACAAGGAACTATTCGGGATTCGGATATAGATCCGTGGCGCCCGTGCATTCGGTAAGATTTTTTTTTTTGAATAATTAAATCCGATAATTAAAAATATCTGCTTGTAACCGCTTAAATAAAGTTTGAATGAATCCATTTTAAAAAGAAACCAACAATATTGTTTCATTATTCAAAAAAAAAAAAAAAAATTAGATAAGGCATTTTTTTTT
>JADRCO010001880.1:0-16442 GCA_021464525.1 Rhizophagus sp. LPA8_4_AMF | reverse complement strand
AAAGTAATACAAGTGAAATATTTATCTCGTCTCGGTATGCAAAACAAAATAACTTACTATCATCTATAAATAATCATAATTAGCCTGCATTAAGATTAAGAGATGGGACAAAAATCACATTTGTTTAACTGACTGATTTTAAGAAATTATCTTAATTATAGACTATTAAAGATTAATGTCATTTAGCTAAAGGCGCAATGTATAACTTATACTTTATTTTTTTGCGAAAATTTTCTTATAAAATTTCTGAATCTATAAAATTCTCAAAATTTTTTATTAGTTACCTATGGTAACAATGACTGGTATACTAACACCATCCTTTCACGTATATTACTCAAAGCAACTTAACCAGCTTTCTCGCTCCATCAAAATAGATACATGGCGACATCTTACTTCACGAAAACATCCATTATCGATAGAACAGGCAAGTAGTATCCATCCCGAAGTGGAAGATTTGTTAAATAAGGCGGTTGGAAATTATATTAAGCAAAAAGAGCATCAGAAGATAAAGCCCATTACTAGCGACTGTAAAACTTCGTTAAGGCAAGAAAATGAGAAATTGTGTATATCAAAACAAGTATTAGAAAAAAAGATTGAAGAGCTTCTTGATTTGCAAGAGCAGTATAAGTTTCGTGAGGTAGCCATGACTAGGTCTTTGGAGGAGAGTGGTGGGAAAGTCACCCAATTATCAGATTTAGTAGCTTTCTTCAAAGTATAATTTCTGATATGAAAAAAGCTATTGCATCAACTAAAAAGTCCATTGACCTGTTAGAGAATAGATGCCAGAATCTAAAGGATATTATTTCTGTTAAAGATAGAAAAATTATCACTCTTATTAATCAGATCTAAAGCTTCGCATGAGCCAGGTTAAGCCAAGCCACAGTCTGGTTCAACTCGACTCAAAAAAAATTCAGGCTCGAGCTGGAGTGAGCTGAGCCATAAAAATCTCAGCTCGAGCTAAAGTGAGCTGAGCCGAGCCTTGAAAATTCTGGCTCAAGCCAAGCTAGGTTTAAGCTGGCTCGAGCTGGCTCGAGCTTTATCTTCAGAAAACGTTTTACAACATTTTTTGTTGAAGTATCAGAAAAAAATGTTGCAAAACGTTTTTTTAATATAATATTATACAAAAAATGAGTTCACACTATCTTTTGTTAAAGTATCAAAAAAAATATTGCAAAATATTTTTTTTATATGATATTACACAAAAAAATGTTTTACAACATTTTTTGTTAAAGTATTGGAAAAAAATATTGCGAAACATTTTTTTATATAATATTATACAAAAAATGGTTTTGCACCGTCTTTTGTTAAAGTATCAAAAAAAATGTTGCAAAACATTTTTTTTATGATATTATACAAAAAAATGTTTCGTAACGTTTTTTATTAAAGTATCAGAAAAAAACGTTGCAAAATATTTTTTTTAATTGATTATTAAACAAAAAATGATTTCGCAATGTTTTTTGTTAAAGTATCAAAAAAAATGTTGCAAAACGTTTTTTTAATTGATTATTAAACAAAAAATGGTTTCGCAACATTTTTTGTTAAAACATTAAAAAAAATGTTGCAAAACATTTTTTTGATATATTATTAAACAAAAATCGGTTTTACAACATTTTTTGTTAAAGTATCAGAAAAAAACGTTGCAAAATGATTTTTTAATATAATATTATACAAAAATGGTTTTGCACTGTCTTTTGTTAAAGTATCAAAAAAAAATGTTGCGAAATATTTTTTTTATATGATATTATACTTTGCAATATTTTTTGTTAAAGTATTGGAAAAAAATGATGCGAAATATTTTTTTTAATATTTATTAAATAAAAAATGGTTTTGCAACGTTTTTTGTTAAAGTATTGAAAATAAACGTTGCGAAATATTTTTTAGATATATTATTATACAAAAATATTTCACAATGTTTTTGTATGATAGCTCGATTTGGCTCACAAGCCAGCTCAAGCTGGCTTGAGCTGAATAAATTCTAGCTCAAGCTTTTTGAGCCAAGCCCATTGCTGGCTCAAGCTTCTTTCAAGCTGGCTTGCGAGCTATCAAGCCATTTTAAATGTGGCTTAGCTTAGCTCAGCTTGAAAAGCTCAAGCTAGCTTGCAAGCTGACTCAGCTTATGTGAAGCTTTAATCAGATCCTTTTCAAAATAAAGCATAATGATATGATTATAGAACCAGAAATATATTCTAGCACTCATGAAAGGAAATTATAGCAAAAAGGCATAGTGAATCTGAACATGATCTAGAAATCAGGAAAAAATATACATTTCGTCCTTAGTACCTAAGAAAATTCTACTCATTAGTGAGAGGTACATCCCAGCCAATGCGTATCCTGTGTGGATGTTCGCAGAATACAGTTAAATCAAAAACAATGAATTTTTTCTCACATAATGCCTTGTCAATAAATCTTAATCACACTACGCCAGTCATTAGCATACTGACGCACAATTCTGACTAGTTCATCTGTAGTGCACGACCTATTGAATAGGCAGACATGTGTGAGATTTTTTCTTATTATCTTCAGGCAGTCAAAGTAACTTTGAGATACATATATCGAACTGACATTGTAAATTTGTAATGACGCTCTTTGACAAAATAAGGAATAATTTTCTCTTGCACTTTCTTTAGATCAGCACATACATCTTCGAATATAGGCACTGTACCTCTATCTGGAGAAAACGAATCCACTTTAGGGATTTTATCAGGCTTCATAGCCCAAAATGAAATATGGCTTTGGACTATTTGCAATTATCTGGTATGCTGATTTGAGGTATAAATATTTTGGTTACTTGAAGTTTACTCTTCCTCTTCATGTAAAAACATTTGTAATCATAACAAATTAAGAAATGAAGCAAAGCCAATTATATCTTCTACAGGTTTATCCATCAGCTGATCTAGATGAGTTGTTCGATCAGCATTTTTGATCGTGAATTTATTAATTTGTATAACCCGATCAGGCGTGATTTGCGTGAACCACCAAAATTATTAGTCTGTTTGATCGATCGAAATTTCCATCGAAGTAGACTTGTGATATGATCAATCAATTTAAAGAAAACGTGTTTTTACGATTCTTCGTTATTAAACGATACCTTGTGATAATTAACATAAATCACTTATTCAGGCGAGTCTTTAATTTTTTTTTCTCTCTCCATAGTTTTTCGATAGCTCTATTAAGCACGAAAAGTGCCAGCGGGCAGACTGTGAATACTAGATCTGTCGGAAGCCAATACTAGCAAGTCATCAATAGATAGCTGGCTTTGAGTGAAGATTTCAATTGCACAGAGTTATTATGAGATTGTTGGGCACAAAAGACGCCAGCAGGCAGACTGGAATCTCTAGATCTGTTGGAAGCCAATAATGGCAAGTCATCAGTAGATGGCCGGTCTTGAGTGAATGACATCTGCTTTTGATGACTAATTGATAAGTTTTGTTCAACAAGGTACTTACCCATATCTTTTACGATTTTTAAGATGCCAAAATCTGAGAGCAAGAAAAAAAAAAACGTAAAATGGATGATCAATTGTGATAATCCTACACCCCTTTCGTTCTATCGATTTATAAAACCAACTCATCATAACCGTGCAGATGAGAAGTACCGTAATACTCTTAATTCAGCATTGGAGTGCAATCCTAAAAATAGGGAAATACAGAAGAAACTTACAGAAATGCGAAAAAAGTTTGATGTACATAATCGAATACATTTTTCATGTTTATATTATTGAATTTCTAAGCTTGTTCTTTCTTTTAATTAGGACGGAGAATATAAACAAGACTGGAAAATTTGGATGCAAGAGAAGAGAGCGTATTCTAAGTCATTACAAACTTTTAAGCCGTAAGCTTGTGATCGATAATACTAATATTCCTGCTTTATAGACTCGAGTTCACCGTTCGATTCAAGAGACCAATGAGAACGTCCACAAAAAATTCAATTCGTTAGTTGAAAGTCAGGTTATATATGACTCTTTTAGTCATGATTGGCAGTGCTTGTAATATTGTACTTAAAGGATTTTTCTGCTACAGAGCGTTATTGTCAAACAAGCGGAAGATAAAGGTGAAATTGATGATGATCAAGGTGAAGAGCATAATGAGCAACGATCACAAATAGACAATGGATCTGATGATATTGTTGTAAGTTTATTTTCTGCGTAATTCTATTTTACTGCATATTTCACTAATAAATGGACATCCGTTATATAGGTTGCAGGTGAATCAGCAAAGAAAAAGAGTAAAACTGATGGATTTTTCGAAGAAGTGCTATGTGAACCATTTAGAAAATTGTCACAAATGAATGCAGAGGACTGGTTCGAGATGATAGCTAAAAACACTGTTGAAATTGAACTCCCTGAAGATATCAAGGAATATCTTCACTGTTTGCTCAACGGAGATATTAAAAATGCATTGTTGGAAGTAGAAAAACTACTTGACGGAGATGCACGGCCATTGATGTTATGGACAAGAGAAGTCTGTTGACATTTTCTATTTTACTATTACTATGGTGGTTTGCAAATAGATAGCGACGAAAAAACATGGTCCAACCAAACGGTCTATCAAATTCTTGATTTATTTTCGATGTTTTTTGGAAATTTGACATCAGGAATTGCCTTGTAAGCCTTCCTTTAATCTTGTACCTTTCTTTTATGATAAATTGACATTATTTTTGATTTAGTGGAGAAATCGTAAATGAGGCACACAAAGATAGAGTTTATAACGTAAATGCTGATCAAAAACCGTCAAATTCAAAGAGAGGTGACAAGAACGATGCTGTCTTATATCAGGACAATAACGCTACAATCATTTATGAACAGTCCTTTGAACCCACAGAATTTGACGCAATACATCATATGGAAGATATAATGAAACTTACACGTAACGGAGTGGATGATTTAAATTATCACTTCTTACAATATGAAAAATCTTCCATAACAACAGCGAAAAAATTCAAATCCGTCGGCATCCATGGTTATAGTAGGTGTTTTCCTTTTTTTTGCATGAATGGGTCCCCATTTTGTGGTAAGACTTACCTAACTTCTATGCTTTTAGAATATTTCATAGCAATTTACCTCACAGACCTTATTTGTATGAAAACGTATAGGATATACGAAATATTTAAGTGTAAAATCCCAACATCATATAGTTTCTGGCTAAAATTGCAAGGATATGCGTTTATTTGGAGGTATTTCTTTACAAGGCATTTCATTACTATTACTTATTTTACTTTTATAGACACACCTTACAGATCGACAGTTTTTGAAAGGGAAAATGGGCATGGAAGACGCAATCAACGATAAGGGTCCTAATTGTGTATGCAATTGGATGGCAATACCGGATAATACTTCAGAAGCGAAAAGAGCAAAATGAAATTAGGTGATTTGTTATATTTTTTGCAAAAAGGAATTTTTATTACATTTTGTAAATATGCGTTTACTGCTTTCAGCGACAAATCAATCATCAGATATCTATTTTTGTTGTATCAATAAAGAATTCAGATAATTTACCAAGTGTTGAATGTGTATCAGAAAATAAATGTATATGTGGTCATGAACATAAAAATCCTTTTAGTACAAAGTTTTTTCACAGTAAATAAGCAGATAATTAATAAACTCAGTTCTACTCATCCAATTTCAGGGAAATGTCCCAACCTAATCTAATTGCGAGAAGATCATCAGTTACCTTAGTAAAATCGAAGACTACAAAATTCTGATCTCGCAAATGTTTGTCAATAATCTTAGATGCTTTTTTTAGATCATCTGTATATTGACGTACAATTCTGCATATATCTTCACGACTTCCTGAGCCTCGAAATAAAGCTAAGTGTAAAATATTCTCGTGAACAATTTTAGAGGTTTGTGTATACTTTGGCTCACATATATACTTGATACACCCTGAAGTCGACCACTAATAAAATATGGAACAATCCGATCCTGAATTTTCTTTGATTCAGCACGAAGATCTTCGAAAACTACAACTGTATTCCTATCTGGGGAAAATTTAGTTATGTCTAGAATTGCATCTGCTTTTAACGCACGAAATGTTACATTCTCCCGATATGCTTTTGGGCCCTTTGCAAAAATTTCATAACAGGTTTTTACTAATACCCATTTGGGCTCATGGATATGCTTTCTGATTAAGACTAGATCATCATTTTTGACATACCGCTCCCCTTTCTTTTCCTTAAGCAAACGTTGGATTTTATTTTCAAGAAGAAGATTAAGAATCATATTGATTTTTCCACTGTCTAATCCACCGCAAATTAACAAATGAAAAGGAAATGCAGGACTGGCAGGGTGGTTCATATTCTTTGAATTTTTGGTCTCGTTAAGATGGTATATATAATACTCCATTTTTCTCATTTTGATTGGGCTTAGCATGAAATTACTATATTGAAAAAATAAGGATTTTAATGAAATACACACATTTAAAGTTTCATATTTATTCTACTGTATAAGACCCAATTCTCGAAGATACTCTGGAATAACTATATGCGAATATTCGTAATACCAGGCATATTTTAGGTCGATGCAATTTTCTTTGCATAATTCTTTCTTGAGTTAATCCCGCTCTTGCTGTTTGATGAAATTATTCGGGTCTCCTCTATGAAAGAATTCTATATATTTATCATGCTGTTCTCCTTGTACTTCGATTGCAAACCCATAGTGATAATAAGGAATGTCAAGTTGTAGCCCCATCGAATGCTCTGGTGTTTTTAAGAAATCAGGCTTACGATTTTCTGATGGAGGGCCCAAATATTTTGTTAAGATTTGACGACATAGATTTTCACGTTTATACTTACTACAATATGGACACCATGAGCATTTATTTATAATATTATTAAATGTTGCATACCATTTATGTTGATTTTTACAGATCCATAATAAAGGAGATTTATTATTTTTGTATTCTGTTGAAAGACACTTACCACCCCGAATGAGAGCAATTTGTTTAGCATCATCAAGGGTATATTTGGCCATACCTGCACAGTATGGACACCATGTATTAGAATGTTTTACACTGTTAAGTGAGGACCACCATTGATGATTATATTGACAAGCCCATAGAAGTGGTGCGCTTATACTCTTGTATTCCACTGAAAGGCATTGGCCCTGTCTCGATAATGCAATTTGATTAGCATTTCAATATTAAGTTTTGCAGTACCAGCACAGTATCGACACCAGCTACCTCTCAGAATAGTTAGTAGAGGAGCTTCCCATATATGTAAATTCTTGCAACGCCAAAGAAGCTTTGTATGTGCATCGTAATATCGTTCTGAAAGACAGTCTCCATTATTTTTTTGTGCTAGAATTTTCATATCAGAAATAGTCCGATTTCATCCACCACAGGTAGGACACTATTGGTGATGGTCTTTTATTTTATTTAAATTCGCAGTCCATATATGCCCCTTAACACACTTCCACTGTAAAGGACTTTTGTTATCCAAATACTCTGAAGAAAGACATTCTCCATTTCTAGTATGAGCTAATGCTTTTGCAACTTCAATATTATTATAATTGCATCTACGACACCAATGTCCAGAGTCTTTAACTTGAAAAAGAGGTGAATACCATTGATGTTGATTTTTGCATATCCATAGCAAAGGAGTATGATTATTAATGTAATTCTCCGAAAGACATTTTCCACCTTGACTCAAAGCTAACTCTTTAGCAACTGAAATGTTTAATCAGGTATCTTTGCAAACTGGGCACCAAGTTTTATTATTTTTTATACTATTAAGACTGGTGGACCAAGTATGCTTTTTTTTGCAAATCCAATCCATTGGAACCATGCAATTAACATATTCTTTGGAAAGGCAATCCCCTCCCCGCTCCTTTGCAATCTGCTTGGCAATTTCTAAAGATAATTTGGCAGGCATATTTATTTTTACATGATTTTATTTTTAATATCAATTAATGTAAAAAGTCATTGAAATACCTATATTTTGGCTCTTTGAGATAATGGCCGATCAAAACAAGGTCATCATTTTTAATAAAACGTGTCCCTTCCTTTTTACCATTAAACATCCAATAAAGTTTATTTCCCAATAATAGGTTCATGACTTTATTAGTTTTTTCTGAATTGGTATGGCCATTAATTAATAATGTAAAGGCCATTGAGGAGTTGAGTTCAATCCATTGAATTTTTTTGCATCTTTTATCTCATTGATATGAAGAATGATTCTATCTGCTTGATCAAGCTTTTTGACTTTCATATCAGCTAAACTAAATATTATTAATATATCAAGCAAAGTAAAATTCTTGGTAAAATTTCAGTGAACTTGGTTTGTCCAAAATCACGTGAACTTTCAAGGATTGGGCTTCACTTCATCCAAAAATCCTTTTTCAATTAGTGTATGTCTAATGAACGGATAAAAATCTGCAGTATACAGTACTTTGATAAGACATATGCCTTGCTCCTTGCATATATCCCGCTTCTTCTGATCACATATTCTCTGTTCATCCAAATCTATCTAGCCTCTCCTATAAAACATTGAATTAAGACTATAGTGTTGCTTGCCATGAAATTTAAATCCTAGTTGCAACTCTTTGTTATATCCATCAAGTTGCATTCCACGCAAAAAATTTGGCTTACATGATGGAAATTTCTTGCCTAGTAGATTCTCAAAAATATATCGGCATTGGCATTTACCATTTCTATAATGGCAAAGAGGACACCATTCAAATTTTTTCATGATATACTTTAATGGATATTCCAATTGATACGTACCATTTTCACAAGACTAAAGATATACATCATGACCATTTATTTGCCCAGTCTTTCTAAGGCATTGCCCACCATGCCTCATAGCATAATTCACAGCCTGAACTGACTTACTACTGGAAGCATAAACATAATGGACAAATCCAGTAAGGTGGTATTTTCGCATAAATTCATTTGGCGGATACTCAATTTTATCAGGTTCTTCAATCACTTGAAGTTTCTTATATTTGAAGAGTCATTTGGAATTCCATCCTATCAAGTGAGCAGTGGATTCAATGGGCTCATCCTCAAGATAATATAAGACTGATTGTAGTGGATTCCTTCCAACAACAACTCTTTTGATCTTGTACACACTTAACGATCAGTACAGATCAGTTGCTTGATGCCTGTGATCACCTTTCAGCTCACCCGATTTCAACAAATATCTAACTGCTGTACCCTTTTTAACTTTATCTCTTCGTATCTTTCAATTGCACACTTAGCTTTCTTAAAGGACTTTGACACAACTTCTTCCAAAGTCATAGCGTGAGCTGATGTCATTCTGATAAGATGAGTTTTACTATTATTTATAAAATCAATGTACTTCTTAAGAAGTTTATTCCATAGTCTTGATCGTTCTCCTTCAGCCAATCGCCTCTCTATAGCATATTGGACCTTATATATTAATTTTGCTAGATTTTTTTTGAATGCTTTGATTAAAACTAGGCTCTCAAAACTATAAAGATCGACAACACGTATTGGAACATTGTGTTGTTCCATCCCTCGTGAAAATGCGCTTCAGAATGAAGCATCACCATCAGTCATCAATAATTCTGGCTATGTAAGGGGATTAGAAGGATCCTTATATATTTCTTTCACTGCAATCCAGATTTCTAAACTATTTCTTAATGTTAAAAAACATCCTTCCTTATAATGTGTTGCTACATCTATAATTAAAAAACTACAAACGAATACCCTACTATCATCCTGATCATTATGAGTATGGAGCAAAATATCATACTGGTGCACCTTATTTGGGATTTTAATTTTTGAAAAACTTGCCTCAGCTTTGCATAGCAATGGCTGTTGATAGATTTGGTAACTATATTGGTGTTTTACCCATTTTGCGATATTCTGTAATCGAAAAGAATATCCTTTCTCCTGACATACTTTATGTAATTTTTTTGCATTGGGATGAAAATCAGGTATATTATAAAATAGAAGTCTACAGACTATATGAAGCTCTTCATCAGGATCTATCACAATTTGCGGTTAGCTCATTCTCAAAGTAAGATTATTATAATGGTACTATAAATTAGGACGAAACACCATATTTGATCCAGCATATTCACAGCTTTTAGATACGAATCAGAAGCTTTGTAATGAGCTTCAAGATGAGATTTCTATTAATAAGAGTTATGAGAAAAAATTTGATCCCTTGTAAAGGAGCTTAAGCAATGTTATCAAACTATTTCATTACAGAATAATACTATCATAGTTCACGAGAAAGTGATAGAGAAATTTAAATCAGAAATATCTGATTTGCAAAAACAGCTTAGGATCTTACAACAAGATAAAAAATTCAAAGATGAGGTTGGATCTATTCAAGATGGCCAAATCATAGAGCTTGAAAATAAGGTAGAACGTCTCAAGACACACTGGTCAAATGATAAGGTATCGAGTTATGACATATTGGTCATATATCAAAAAAAAATTAGAAACTTGATATGGCATGATAGGCAAATATCAAATATTTACAAATATCAGCAAAATACGTTTAATAGTATTTTAATGATTATAACCTGATTTTTAAAAGGCACATCATTAAAATATCAGGAATTTTTATTATACCTATCAGTAGTTTGATAGGTTATTGATATTTGTAGGAATAATTTATGGTATGTAATTATTTTTATTCCCATAAAAATCTTCGATTTGATAAACTTTATATAAATTAAACTTTTTTTTTTACAACATAAAAGAAGTTAATTTTTTAATTTTTTTTCTTACAATACTTTAAACTTTAAATAAATAAATTTTTATAACACTTTTTGAAGAACCATACATTTATCTCTTTTAGCATCGAAATCAAATTTCTAACTTCTGGACAGAATCAGCAAGCGTTCAGAATATAATCTGCAACATGCAGAAACAGATTAGCTCTGAAAGTACAGGTCTGAACTTCATCAAATGTAATTTTTTTTTTTATTTTTGTTTTTTATTTAACTGTTAAATAATTTTTTTTTAGGCCTGAAACTCTATTTCGAAGGGAAAAATGAAAAAGAAAGGGGAAAATAAAAAGGGAAGGAGAAGGTATGAAACTTTGAAAATTTATTTTTACTTTTTTTTATTGTTCTTCCTTTTTTAGGTTTCAAACTTAGACTCAGAACTTGACATTTTGAAGGTATACTTCGAGTATACTTCAAAATATTTTTTTATTTTTTCAACTAATGAAACGTTTTATTAACATTTCGGTTTTTTTTTCTTTTTAGGTTCAGCTTCTTTGGGTGGCTTCTTGGACAGATGAAACTCGACATTTCGAAGGTATATATATAAAATAATTTTTTTTTTATTTATTTTAACTAGTGAAATGTTTATTAATGTTTCATTTCATTTTTCTTTTTAGGTTCGGCTTCTCTGAGCGGCTCCTTAGACAGACAAGATATTTTGAAAATATGATACTTCAAAATGTTTCTTTTTTGTTTTTTTTCAATAAAACGTTTATTAACATTTCGTTTCTTTTTACTTTTTTAGGTTCAGCTTTTTGGGTGGGACAGAACTTGATATTTTGAAGGTATACTTCAAGTATACTTTAAAATAATTCTTTTTATTTTTTCAACAAAACAAATGGTAAATTTCACAACATTTTTGCTACGTTGTGAAATTTAAAATTCTTTTTTTCTTTGAGAAACATTATTCTGACGTTTCTCTCTTTTTTTTGTAGATTCAAGCGGGGAGCTTTAAAATGGTAAACCTCAAATGATAAATTTTGCAACGCAAAACATTTTTTATTTATTTTTTTGTAAGAAACATTATATTAACGTTTCTCTCTTTTTTTTGTAGGTTCAAGTATTTCAGCCTTGTGAAATTCGAAATGATGGTAAGTTTTGTGACATTTTATTTCGTTGTAAAACTTAAAAAAATTTTTTTTTCTTTAGAAACGTTATTTTAATGATTCTCTCTTTTTTTTGTAGGTTCAAGTGTTTCAGCTCGGTATTTTGAAATGAAATGGTAATTTTTGCAATGAAACGTTGTGAAATAATATATTTTTTATTCTTT
Source organism: Rhizophagus sp. LPA8_4_AMF (assembly GCA_021464525.1). Taxonomy (NCBI): domain Eukaryota; kingdom Fungi; phylum Glomeromycota; class Glomeromycetes; order Glomerales; family Glomeraceae; genus Rhizophagus; species Rhizophagus sp. LPA8_4_AMF. The sequence goes on along the minus strand of JADRCO010001880.1, from coordinate 4,473 downwards.
TTTTTGTAAGAAACGTTATATTAACGTTTCTTTTTTTTGTAGGTACTCTCTGAATATTGGATTTCAGTTAGATTTTGAAGTTTCGTTTTGAAATTTTGATTCTTTTTTTTTTTAAGGAAATGTTGTTAACGTTTCTTTATTTATTTTTATAGATTTCCTTCGGCTTTTGATACTGGGCTGGGATGCTAAGTAAGGGTAAGTTTTGTAACAAATTTTTTGTTATGAAACTTTCAATATTTTTTTTATTTTTCAAAGAACATTTCTAACATTCTTTTTATTCTTTTTTTGTAGGATTTGTAGGCTCTGGTACTCCAAGGTCAAAATAGTAAGTTTTGTAATGACTTTCATTACAAAACATAATTTTTTTATTAAGAAACATTCTAATGTTCCTTTTCTTTTTTTTGTAGGTTTTGTTGAGCTTGGTATTTAAATTCGGTAAGTTTTACAACATTTGCAAAACTTAATATTTTTTTTTTTTAATAAATCAGATTTGGAATTGGATAAGTTTTGAATTGCAAAATTTACGATATCTTTTTTTTGTTTATGTTACTTAGAAACATTATTAATGTTTCTTTTTTTCTTTCTTGTAGGGTTCTAGAAGATCTCTAGGTTGGGATAACATTAAAAAGTGAAAACAGTAAATTTTACAATGAAATATCATTTTTTTGTTTTTTTTAAATAGAAACGTTTACTAACATTTCTTTTCATTTTTTTTAAGTTTTGGAAGGTATTAATTAGGGGCACTGGAGATTAGAAACGGTAAGTTTTTTTGCGAAACTTCATTTTTTTATTTTTATTTAGTGAACGTTAACTAACGTTCATTTTTCTTCTATTTTATAGGTCCTGAGCTCCCATATCAAGCATTTCGAAAGTAATAACTTTGAAATGTTAATTTTTTTATTTTTACTAAATGTTATACTAATGTTCATTTTTTCTTTTACTATAGGAGAACCTCTTCAGTAAAGCTGGTGGAAAAACTTTAAAAATAGTTGTTTGTTGGAATCAAACCAACTGGAATAATATTCCAAACCATTAACAACATAGATGGATAGAATAGGGTAAACTAACAAATGTAATTTAGATATAATAACGAAATAAAAAATATTTTTAAATAAATAAATAAATAGTAATATATATATAAATAAATAAATAATAAAAAGAAATCAGGTTTCGATATATCAAATATATACCTGATATCATAAAAAGATCGGTAAGGATTAAGAGAAATATCAGATTACTGAAATTCTTCTGATATTTATATTAAAGTTACCTGATACTACTTGACCTGAAAGTCACATAACTTATACATGGTTTGCACCAAGAACTGGTCACAAATCGGGTAGATCGATTAGTGGCCATTCAGGTTAAAATTAAAACCATATTATAGGGCTATCGGGTATATAAATTTACCCGGTAGCCCTTCATTCGACTAGTGGTAAGAATCCAGATTCTCATAGATAAAAAAATTCCAATAGATAATTTAAATATGGCAATAACTAATCTTATCACAAATGTTAATAGAGGACTAGAGCGGATAGAAAATCATATTAGAAGTGTTAGTACGCCTATACAGAATCCTGCTAATGTTATAGATAGTATTAGAGGTTCATTAAATACTATTCAGGTTACTTTGCAAAATATTACAACTGAGCATGATCAATATCAGAACTTATTACATAATTCAATTTAGTGAGTAAATAATCTTAGGAACTAGCTAAATGATAGTGGAAATCAGAATTTACGGTTACAACATTTATTAGATGAATCCTGAACTTAGGCCAAAAGAATTACACAGATGCATACAGATGCTTTAAATAATGAAATGGAAGCATATAGAGAGTATTGGCAATTGGCCTAAAATAGCCAAAAGCGTATTGAAAAATTATTACGTGAAAATTTTGTCTACTGACTATTAATTCAGCATAAAGATACTCAAATTGCTGAGCATAGGAGAAATGCACATAGATTAACAGTATACTATAATAATAATACAGAACGCTAAAGAAGAAGACATGCAGATTGCGTTCGTCAAGCGTAAAATTGGAAGAGACAATATAGGAATTCGCAAATTCTAGTTCAGGCTCGTGATCAGAATATTTTAAATTTACAGGAACAAATTTTGGCGCTTCAGAATAACCCACCTAATATACAACATATAGGTATAGCAGGATATCCACTACCAAGGTATTCAGGTAGAGGTGATGAGGACTTAGATGAGCATATTAAAAATTATCGTCTCTATTTAATGGCTGCTGGAATTGTCATGAATAATGTACAAGGTAAACAGAGAGCTTTAGCATTATGGCAATCAACCTTAACAGGCGATGCTTTCTAGTGGTGTGAAACTAAAATTGCTGAAAAAAAGTTTTGGCTAAATCATGTCACTGTTGGCAATAATTTAGCTAACATGGGCGTCGTTCGTGCCCTAAATAACGGTTAAATAACAGCTCTTCAAATAAATGCTCCTGATGGAACAGTTGCATCAGCATTACCAGCTGAAACTACTAGAGCTCTTATTATCCTAGCGCATGATGTACATACAGATGAAGATTGGTCTTATGCTGGAGATGCGCTGTAGATCCCGCTACAGCAAATAATATTCCAAACAGAGCTACTAATAATAACAATCAAATTGTTCTTCCTGATATTAATATTAGCCAAGAATGGAGGACTCTTTCCAATGATCATCTGGATCACAAATTTGCAAAAAGAAAAAATTTTATTTTTCATAATATCCTTTATTAAATGTGTCTGAAAGTTCTTCAAAACCAACTATACAAGAGCTTCTTTCCTACCCTAAGTTTAAGTGTAAGCCTCTTTTGTTGCAGAATCTGAACGAAAATGAAAAAACAGGTCTTCTTACCATGGCCGAACACCTTATGGAAAAAATTTTCTACGATAATGATAAACTCCTTTATATGTTTGCTTGCTTACAACCACCGACTAATAAGATAGAACAGAAATACTTGAAAGATATTTTACAGCAAGAATATAGGGCAAAACCAGAAGATTACGATAAAACTGCTTCTCTAATTGGGCTTAATAATAGCTATATCAAAGTTATCATTTTTAACACGATTATAGACATTATCCTACATACCTATGCTACAGGTAATGAGGCTGAAAATGAAATCATAACACAAAATGTAGATAGTGACGATGAACCTGGTTTTGGATAGCAAATCTCATCTACCCCTGACGCTGACCTCAGTATGGTAACTGCAGATGGCGACAAATACCAATCAACAATCAACACAAATTCTATTAATAGAGACGATTTATTTATATCTGTGATGTCTAAATCAAAAAAGAAACGTGAGAGAAAAAAAGCTAAGGCGCAAGCTGCAACTGCAGCTAAACAACCATGTACTGTAACACTGAATAAACAAAATGTGTCTTCCTCTACCATATCACGTGATGCAAATAAATCAGAACTAAAAGGTAAAAAACTAGCCAACCATGTTGATTATTAACACCAAAGGACCTGCTTTTAAGAAAGGATCAAAAGCAGCCAAACTAGGCAAATAGGATGCCAATTATATAATTACTGGACATGAATCAGAGGGTGCAAGTTTAGCTTTAGTGCGAGACATCATCATTTATAACATTCCAGTAGCTTAGACAATGCAACAACTTCTTCACAAGCTTGTCTCCTGAAAAAAAATAATTTCAATCAGCCGTAAAACACAGAAGAAGTACTCCACAGTACAAGCGAAGATTAAATTATTTATACCGACTGCATGCCAAGTCTTTGATCGCAACACTTGGATTGCACCTCTTGGAGACTACTTTGTGAGATAGTTTTCAGCTGCATGGACTTTGAAAGAATGAAAGCGGAGAGAACTCTTTCAAGTTGCAGTCTACGATGTTCCAGCTTTGATAACCTATCCTACACTTATTATTGATGGCAATGTCTACCCCTTCCTACGTGAAGTTAATGCGAAAGTATACAAGCTAGTAAAACTATCAGACGGTACTACCAAACTAATCGCTTTTTTCAAATTATGGGATGACCTTACCTCCGTAATTGGAAAGAAGATTAAATGGTTAGATCAGAAACTTAAATGGACTTGCCATGCCATTCCAACGTCCTTTGCTGGCAAGAGAAAACCAACTACTAACCTTTTCTCGCCAAAAATTAATCAAGTGAAGAAGAATCTGAAGGCTTCAGCCTCTGGACCAAACACCATCCCTATTAAACCAAGAACTTCGCAAAAGAAGTCATACACCAATTCTGAAAGCAAAGAAAAGAAACAGAAAACATCCTCGACTGATAAGGATTCCACCTTCCAGTTAAAATACAGCAAGAAGGCTTTATACACAAAAATAAAGTTGTTGAAGAAGACACTTAAGAAGCTTATCCTGAACTAAATTACTCTCGCTTCCAGCCGTTTGGCTCCCAAGGGATTAGTGGAAGAACAGTTGTAGTTTAGTTTTTCTGGGCACAAATCTCTGTTCTTTTTCTACTTATAG
>JADRCO010001879.1:0-16443 GCA_021464525.1 Rhizophagus sp. LPA8_4_AMF | reverse complement strand
AAAAATTAACATTAATACTCCACAAAATTGTTTTGAACTCGAAAAACGTGTTAAAGCAGCATTATACCAATCTATTAATCATTATTGGGAAGTTCCACAAGAGCAGGGAATGCTGGCTGCTTTGTTAGATCCACGATTCAAGGATTTAGAATTTGCCTCTGAAACATTGCGTCTTCAAACTCATGAACAATTAAAAGATGCCTATCAAAATATGAAAATCTTAACTAATGAAAGCCAGGAGGCTGAATCTAGGCCCACTTCGTCAAATTCATTGTTGGCAAGAATGTTTAAAAATAGTCACACTTACGTTGATGAAGTGACTAATTATTTGGCTCTGCCCAAGATTCACCTTGATGATTGCCCTTTATTATGGTGGAAAACTAATAAAGCCCGGTTTCCAATATTATCAAAGTTAGCAAGAAAGTACTTGGCGATTCCTGCCACTTCTACTCCAAGTGAGAGACTTTTTAGCGAAGCTGGTAATGTTGTGACCATAAAAAGAACACAATTATTGCCAAATACATTGGAAAATTTGGTTTTTTGTAAAAAAAATTGGCGCTTAGTTGGGGGAGTTTTTCCATTAAGTAATACTTTAGAATAGTTAATAAATAATAATTAATATGTAATTAAAGTATAATATACAAAGCTATAATAAATAAAGTGACATTAAAGAAATTTAAAGCGAGTAAATAAGATTTTTATTAAATTTGAAAAATTTTTTTTTATTTATATTATCCGTTATCTGTTACGGATTTATCCGGATTTGTTCAATTTTTCACGGATAGTCATCCATATCCGTAACGTGACTCACGGATTAACTGTTTACGGATAAACAGATATCCGGATCGGACCACTAGTTATAGATTTAGAAGAAGTAAATAATAATGAATTAGAAGTTACAAGTTTTGTTGATTTGTCAGCAAGTTTGTTATTAAATAATAATGACAATTACAATGATCAAGATGAGGAGAGTATAATGCATCATGGAGAATTAAATTTTGATGTAGATGAATTAATAAATAGGTTTGATGAGTCACTTTAAATTATATATATATTATTATTATGTAAGTTTTTAAATAATAAATAAAGAATTGTATTTTATATACAGTATTATAATAATAATTATTATTATCAAAATAATAAATTTTACAATAAAAAATAAATTTTGCAGTAAAAAAAAATTTTTTGTAATGAAAAAAAAAGGTTAAATTAATTGGGATTTGGGATGGGATTTGGGATATGGGATATGGGATTTGGGATTTGGGATTGGGATTTGGGATTGGAATGGGATTTGGGATTTGGGATGGGATGGGATGGGATGGGATGGGAATCCCATCCCATTTATTTGGGCGGCAAGTATAGGCATATATTCACGTGAAAAAGATTACCAGTAATCATAGTGGTAATCACCTGGTAATCACCTGGTAATCACGGTAATCATATAGTAAACTGGTAATCTTTTTTTTTATTCAAATTTGCCCTACTACATTATTTTGAAAACGGCGATAATATACAACCAACAAATTAAATATATAGAAAAACTTTCAGAAGAAAAAATGAGATATAATGAATTTACAACATAATTTATATAAATGACGAAATTGTATAATATGTGTATGATAAGATTTTAAATAATAAAGGATAGCATAATTTAACGATTAAAGGATATTTCTATTATAGCGAATAATAAGTTAAAGGGACTTAATTCTTCACATTTATTTATATTTTGATAAAAGATTAAAGGTATCCAATAAGGCAACGCTATCTTTATTTAATTTTCTAGTGTCATTATATTATCTAATTTTTATGATTATATATTTGTTTTTCCATAGATAACTAATATGATTACTGATCAAATTGTTTTATGACATAATTCTATGGAAATTCGCAGATGATCTTATTTTTTGATTTTTTTTATTAAGCGCAAATTTTTTGCTTGTCTGTAAGATTTATACCTATTTTATATTTGGGTTTTCTTTCTTTATATAATCTTTTTGTTTGTTGTTCAGGTACTTCACCTTCAAATATTACCTGTATGGATTTTATCATTAATAATGTGTAATATTATTATATTTATAGAAAAATTGACGTATAATATATTGTTATATATAGAGACATTGCAGCAACATTATATATGATTTTTTTTTATTAATAATTGACGTATAAAGAATCTGATCTATTATTATTGAAAAAAACATAAAAAAAAAATAATAAAAAAAAACCAAAAAAAATTACTAAGCATAAAAAAAAATCCGATCTATTGAAAAAAAAAAATTATTTTAAAAAAAAATCTGACCTACTATTATTGAAAACAACCAATAAAAAAAAATAAATAAATAAAAAATTACTAAACATAAAAAAATCCCGATCTATTGTTAAAAAAAATAAAAATAAAGAAAAAATAAAAGATCTTACTAAAAAAAAGATTAACTAAATAAGTTAATTGTCTATTACTTATTAATATTAGTAAAACTATTCTAACGGCCAACTAACCTTTAGTATGAGTAACTTTAATCTTTTTATGATGGCTCTATTATGGAGAATTTAAATAAAAGCCAAAATTGAATAAATATAATTGCCGATCATAATTATTGTGTATTTTAACTAGTCTTTTTTTAATAATTTTGTTGCCGATCATGAAATCATTGCAACATAAAATAATGTTTCGCCACTTTTTCATTTTTTTTTTTTTCTTTTCCTTTATTATTTTTTAGTAATTTTACATACGAATTAATAACATATTTTTTGTTTAAAAAATTATTTATTGAAATGGATGAAATCAAACTAAGTGATGATGTGTTTGAACAAATAAAAGATTTTAATCATTATCGCTTGACTGAAGAACAAAAATTGATAATTGATAAATTAATAACAGATAAAGAATTAAAAGAACGATATGAAGTAAATGGTTTATGTAAAGAATGTAAACAACCTGTGTGGAACCTTTATTATTGCAGTTATTGTAATTTTCATTCAAATTTCAAAAATTGGACAAGTGGAAATCATGACGTTGATGAATTTATTCAAAAAGCACAATTAAAAGCTAAAGTTGAAAAACAAATCATAGAGTGGATTGAATATGATAAATTTGAAAATGTTGAATATTTAGCAAAAGGGGGATTTGGAACTACTTTTAAAGCAGTTTGGAAAGATGGTCCTTGGGAATGGAATAGAAAAGAACAGTTGAGAAGAAATGGTGAAACAGAAGTTGCTTTAAAGTGCTTACATAATTCACAAGATATTACAGCAAACTTTTTAAAAGAAGTAAGTTATTTTCTTATAAATCTTCATTAGCTTTATAAGTGTTAAACTAACTATAATTTTCTTTTTAAGATTGAATCCAATATTTTAGTACATGAAACTGATGGTGGTTGGATAGTTCGTTGTTTTGGTATTACCAAAGACCCAAAAACAAATAATTTTATGATGGTGATGGATTTAAAAAATGGTAGTATGAGACAACATTTAGATAACAACTTCATTTCACTGAATTGGAACAAAAAGTTGTGGAGTTTACAAAGTATTGCACATAGCCTTGATGATATTCATAATAAAGGATTAATTCATCATGATTTTCATTGTGGAAATATATTAAGTGATTTTATTGAGGAGGCTTATGTTACCGATTTGGGATTATGTCAGCCAGCAAATGTTAAATCCTCTCAAAATAGTAATAAAATAATATATGGAGTATTACCTTATGTAGCTCCAGAAGTTTTAAGAGGAAATAAATATACTCAAAAAAGTGATATTTATGGATTTGGAATCATTGCATATGAAATTTGTACAGGTTTCCCTCCTTATTATGATATACCTCATGATGAATTCTTAGCAATAGAAATTTGTAAGGGGTTGAGACCAAAGTCTAATTATGAAATTCCTCAATTAATTTTTGATGTTATTAATCAATGTTGGGATGCAGACCCTTTAAAACGACCTAATGCAGATAAATTACAAAAGTTATTTGTGAATTTATGGGATATTGAAATGGAAAAAGTGGATTCTGTAATTTATAGGCAAGTTGAAGAAGCGGACGAAACCAATAAAAAGTTAACCTTTCCAGTTCAATCACCATTATCATCTACAATTACACTCTCATATGTGACACATCCTCAAGCAGTTTACACAAGTAGACTTTTAGATTTTAACAATCTTCCAGAACCAAAAAATGCTGACAATGATGATTTAGAATATTCAGGTAATTTAATTCAAAATAATTATTTAAATTTATTTAGGATAATAATTATTCTTCTATTTTACAGATTCTACAAGAAAAGATCTTACTAAACTTGATATTAATTCTAAAGGTAATTACTTTTGCAAGTTGATTTTTTTTGATCTATTAAATTTAATTAAACTATTTTTTTTTATTATAGATGAAAGTAATTAAACCATTTTACTTTATCAGTTAAACGAAAATATTAAGTATTTAGCAAATTATAGCAGGTATAATTTTTAATGTTATCTTGGGACATTTGATGGAAATATACTAAGGCTCATATTATCAATTATTCGTATCTGAAAAAATGAAGATTAGCATCGTAATAAATGTTTTTTTTTTTTATTAATAAATTTGATCATATTATATAATTTATACAATTGAAATATTAGAGATTTTATTTATTATTAATTTTAGATAAGTATCATAGTTAGTATAAGCAAAGAAGTTAAGTTTAATGTAAAAAATTACTTTTCAATTATACACCCATTAAAAATTTATATATTAAATATGATTTGAGATATACTATATGTCCATATGTACGTTGTATTATAATTTATAAATTGTGAAATGAAAAATTATTCTTTGTAAGTATTATTGTATAAAAAGAGGTAAAATTATTTTGAAGTTAATAATTACCTTCAAAAATTTAGTACCTTATCCCTTTCGTAGAATACCAAGATAAATATGCAGATCGCGCATGCGCAATTTTTCTCGTCTCATTATAAAAATTTTTATATTTTTATATTAATAATAATGGTCATGATTTATTTGATCTTGAACAAGCAATTATTGATGTTTCAAAAACAATTATCTCTTAACGATTATATGATATAATATGATATAATTAAAAATATACTATGTAAAAATACCGAAGTGAATGAATATTTTTATTACCAAAATATACTTTAAACCCAATTTTAAGACTGTAAAAAGAAAGCATTCCTTTAAAAGAATGATTTTTTATGAACTCCCTTATATAAATAATGTATCGCATTGGTTTTAATAGCAAAATAAAATGTAAGTGTAATTCCAAAAATTAACCATTAAATACTACCAAATGTTTTCGCTGAAAATATTGCAGTATTATTGATGTGTTGCTAGCTAATTTTTGATGATAATAAACTTTATTAATTTCATTGAGGATCATCAAATTTGTGATTTTTCGGTTTTGCACTTTTTCGCAGATGGTCACTTTTTGATATAAAATTTCTTTCTTAACAAGAGACTACTTTTTATTTGAGGAGCGTCCTTTTTAAATATTTAAATAACCTTTTTTTAATAAATATTGGATAAACATCGACCAACATTTCATTTTCTTTAGATAACTCTTTGGCAATATTCAATGTGCTTGTATTTTTAAATATTAAATTATTGCATTTATAAATATAATTAGATATTAAATATATATCAATGATGACACATAATGCAACATATGAAATTTCCATTGGATTACTACTAAATAATTTGTCACAATATGTCACATATTAGTCATAGCAAATTTTTCTTTTAAAATTTTTTATTTTTTTATTCTTATACATCTTTAATTTTATTATAACCAACCAACAATTAAATAAATGAAAAACTTTTATCAGAAAAATGAGATTACTATCACTTAGCTTCGTATTTACTAACATCATTTAAAGCAAATAGTTTATCATTATCACAAAGTAATTGCTACTAAAGCTGATATATTATTAATTTGTTTATTTATTAAATATATTTTCTTTATTTATATTAATTGAATAAATACTACAAATATAATTTTTCCCCGGAACATTAATAAAAAAAAATGTTTAATTTGCCATATTATTTCCATCCACCTGAAAAAGGTTATAAAACATCATGTGAATCATTATATAATAATTATTTCTTAAACATATTGTCCTTCTCTTCTTATAACTAAAAACATTTTGCAAAAATATTTTTTTTTTCAATCTATTGATGATTGCTTGCCACTTGAATTCAATATGTCTGATTATATTCGGTCAGAAGATTTACATAAAAGAGTATCAGAACAATATCCCTGTCAAATATCTCTCAAATTCCACACAAGAATTGGACCAACTTAAAGGAATTTTTTTTGGTGATTATCATAGACCTTTTTGTGTAATGACAATGGAAATAAAAGGACAGGTCAAAAATGCACATTTCCTTGTAGTTATAGGATCCCCAAAGACTTATATTTGTAAGGAAGTATTGGATTCATACAGGTTAACTATTCCTAATCCTTTTGCTGTGAGATTAAATAAAAGACTTATAATGGCAAATGTAACACTTGATGGTTTTTATTTTAGTGATCTAAATATACTTTGGAACAGATTACTTGCACTTGTATAAATCTAGACTATCCATAGATTATGATTATTATGAGTTAAAATTTACTATATAATTTAATGATAATTCTACTGAAATTGGTTCAACTCAGGATTGTATTAAATAAAATTAGTAAAATTTAAGCAAACTTACCACTTTAATATCATCATCCATTTATAATTCACTTTTTTTATTCCCATTATGATATGAAAATTGCATAAAATAATATTAAATATATGAAAATGCAGCATTAATAAATGTATCAGATGATAAAAATAATTAAAGCTATTAATTTTTGTGGATTAATATCTTCATTGTAATATATTAGGGAACGCAAATCAAAGCAGTTACACCACGATTTCCCGACGTATGATTTCCTGACAGGACATTTGCCTGACAGGTTTGGCCAGAGTTATGCAGAGTTATGCACTAACACGTGAACAAACGGCCGGGGTTAGGCTGTCGGGAAAATGTTTTGTCGGGAAGTTGTCCGACATTGATCGAAGCATAATCAATTTATTTTCGTCACATGATATGTGCATGCGGGACAGAATGACATTGCATCTGAAATGCTTAGAAGTAAACGGTCCTACGCTACGCTTCGGACAATGAACTCTTTACACTTGAATATACAGGTACTTTAGCATGATATAGGAACATATAGTAAGGATAATAGAATGAGTTATATTTTATGCAGGAAAAATATTTGATTTTGATTAATTATATAAATTTTTAGATTGTATTTAAACAAATTAGGTTAGATAATACAGAGTTTAATAAATATACATGTAAAAATATCATTAATCAAAACTTTATTAAAAATGTAAAAAAATGCCAAAATGTATCTTTATAAAAACCTTAATATACTGTTATAATGTCAAAATGAGGTTATTAAAATATAAATTTGATATTGAACAAGCAATACTGAAAATAATAATTCAATTTAAAATAGTGTGAAACACTTTATTAATATCAAAATTTAAATCATTGAAAACATCAGTCAACATTAATAATTAAAGGATATTCCTTCAATTAACCTTTCTATATTGCTATATTAGAAATCATCTAAAAAATTACTAATGAATAATGATATCATTCAAATGGATAAATGGTTGATGGATTGGAACTCTACAAGCTACAATACAAAATTGGATTCTAAAATCTTGGTTGATATTGATTTGATCTATAATCCATGATCAGCACAAAGAATTTCTTGAAGATAATTTATTTAATATAAAATATTTTTCACATTTTTTTCCATATCTTTCTAATAAATACTGAATTTTTTTTTCATCAAAAATAAGCGTAAGTGTACTAAAATAAATTCACTAATTCTATAAGTAACTTTGTTTTATTGATATCATCTTTTGTTATAGTGTCAAAATATAGCTAGTTTAATTCAAATGCAGCTCCTAGTACAACTGTAGTTTTATATTTATGGACTTCTTTCTCTTTACTATCAAATATAGCAGCGTGACAACCAGATGTAAAACTTAGACAACAAAAAATAAAAGTTGCTAACATCTTTACTTGTACCAATAATTGCTGTAAACCCTGATTTTGAAAAGCTTTTACTACTGATACCCCAGAAATGTATAATGTAATTTCCAAGCAGGAACAAATATTGTATCATGATGAAGAGTGAAAGCATTGGAGAAGTTTTTTTGACCACATTTATGGCTGAATTACTTCAATGAATGTAGACACAGACTCATTCCAAGAAATACTATCATTAATTCTATAAATTAAGTATCATTTAAATCTGAATTAACTAATTCTCTATTTATATGTTGAATAATTTCAGTCGAAATAATTTTTAGTGACTCAATGATATCAATGTGAGATTTTATTCGTCTGAAATTGATATACATCAATGTCATAAGAATGTAAACAATAAAATTTAAATAGTTAAATGACCTTAATAATTTCAATATTTAAAAATCTAGCCAATTTAATTTGTTAAAAGTGAGCAATTTATTTTTTTTTTTATCGTAATTATGAATCACAACTATCTTGATTGGAACATTTTAAGATTATAATAACAACATATTATTTATACACGTTATGCACGATAATAAAATGATTTTTTTGTTTACATCTATACAATAATAGTCATTGTGTACACAATTTATGTGAACCAATGGATAGGAATTAAAACTTTATATTCTCTGAATGAATTAAAAAATAGCAAGAGGCGTACATCTGTGCAAATATGTTTGATCAACGTAACACAATTATCATTTTAATTACGACTTATATGGAATGAATGGTTCCAATTTATATCAAAAAAAGTCTGTCTGACCCTTAAACTTGTTTTTGACTTCAATGATCACAATTCAGCAAGATAATTGTACGGCTTCTTGAAGCAAAATTTCCGTTTTTGTCCATTCTCACGTGTATTTTACGCCCTTAAGAATTTTAAATAAAAATAAAGATACTCCTTTTTGAGTTATTCATTGCTTTTTAAGTTCATCGCGCGGCGTGTAACGTTTACTTTTTATATATTGTTATCGTTCTTTAAAAAAAAAAATAAGATCGTTTGGTCTTTTATATTTCTTTTTTTCTTGACGAATTTTTACATAAATTTAATAATATATTATCGTATTATTTTTAATCACTCAATATCAAATATGGCGGAAGTTAAACTCAGCAATGAAGTAATCGAGCAAATAAGAGGTTTTAATCATTGGAACTTAACAGAAGAACAAGAAACTTTAATAGATAAAGTAATTACGGATAAAAATTTAAAAGAACGTTTTAAAGAAGATGGATTATGTAAAGAATGTAAACAACCAAATGCTAGTAGTTTTTTAACAAGAAATTATTGGTGTCAGTCATGTAACGCCAAACATTTTGAACAAAATTTCAAAAATTGGACAAGTGGGAATAAAAATGTTGATGAATTTATTCAAAAAACGCAATTAAATGCTAAAAATCATTATGAAGTTATAGAATGGATAGATTATAATAAATTTGAAAACGTTGAAAATTTAACCAAGGGAGGATTTGGAACCGTATACAGAGCCAATTGGAAAGATGGATATATATGTGGATGGAATTCTGAAAATAATCAATGGGAAAGATATAAATATAATTATGAAGATTTTCTGGTTGCCTTGAAAAGTTTAAATAATTCACAAGATATTTCAGCTGAATTTTTAAAAGAAGTAAGTAATTTTTTTTTTTTTTTAATACGAAAATTTTAATTATTTATTCACTTGTAAATTTCGTTGAAAAAACTTTTTTTCTTTTTCAGATCCAATCAAATATTACGATCAACTCGTATAACGTAGTTCATTGTTACGGTATTACTAAAGACCCAGAATCCAATAATTTTATGATGGTTACAGAATATGCGAAGAATGGTAATTTAAGACAACATTTAAATAAAAATTTTACTTCGTTGAAATGGAAGGAAAAATTTAATATTTTGCATAATATTGCATATGGTCTTTGCGATATTCATAATAATAAATCAATTCATCATAATTTTCATTGCGGAAATATATTTAACAGTGGAATCACAATTGCAGATCTAGGAATATATCAACCGGCGAATGTAAAGCCTCCTCAAAATGATAACGATAAAAAAGTATATGGAGTATTACCTTATGTAGCGCCCGAAGTTTTAAGAAAAAAAGAATATACTCAAGCAAGTGATATTTATGGATTTGGAATTATCGCATATGAAGTCTGTACAGGGTTGCCTCCTTATCATGACGTGGCTCATGATGAAGCTTTAGCGGTTGCAATTTGTCAAGGATTAAGACCAAAGTCTAATTATACAATTCCTCTATTGATAACGAATGTAATTAATCGATGTTGTGATGCGGATCCTTCAAAAAGACCTAATGCGAACGCACTAAAAGAGATATTAATGAAATTATATGACGAAACTAGATATAATAACAACTCATTAATTTATAAGCAAATTTTAGAAACAAATGAGGCTAATAAACAGTTATATACATCAATGAAAACATCATTATCATCGACCGGTGTTCTCTCGTATAAAATACATCCTCAAGCAGTTTACACAAGCAGGCTTTTGGACTTTAAAAATATTCCCGAACCAAAAAATGCTGCTGATGATCTTACGGTAATTCATTTCTATAACTAATTGTTTTCTGAAATAATTCCTAACGCTAATATAATTCCGTTTTTCTTTTCGCTTAGCTTAAAACCATCTGAACATAAGTTTTAGAAATATTTTCTTCTTACGTCATCCTTAAAAAATAATTCTATGACCGATTAAATTAGTTGCTATTATAGACGGTAACTTGTTTCTATTTAGTATCTTTATTGTCTTCTTTATTTTTATTTGTTTATATTTTTTTTTTTATAACTTTACATATTTTTCATGTATTTTTTATTTATGTATATCTACCTATAAATAAAGTTATATTACATATCAAATTTTTTTATGATTCTTCAATAATACTTTCTGTAAACGTATTCACCTATAATTGATCTACACAGTAAACAAGACTAGAATCAAACAACGTAGCTTTAGCAATTAGGTCAATTCATAAAGCCCGATGTACTGCATTACTAATAATATGCGCTGATTGACAAAGGGAATTAAATTCTACAGTTATTTTAATATTTAATATTTATTTGTAGCGCTATGATGTGAGCATTTAATACAACTGGGAAATCCTAATATAGGTATCTCGCTTCCATTAGTTTAGATTTTAAATCTTTCTTTGATACAATTATTATAATATCAAATTGAAAATGAGATTTTATTATAGAATTTCATTTACTTTGTCATGATGCTGAAATTAACGATTTAAAGTGCAAGAAAAAAAAAAAAATTATTCAATTAATATTACCTATTAATTTAATTAGTTGAATAAATTAGTTAGAAATTATTGGAATATTAAAAATAATTCATGTATATCTTTAAACATTATTACTACAGGAAAATTTGTCTAGTTATAATAAAAATTATTAAAATTCTAATTACAAATACTTTAATAATAATATCTATATTAATTAATTAATTAATTATTTTATTTAATAGGTGTATCCTGGAGATACTATCTTAAATAATAATGCTTTATGGATTATTATTAATATTACAAACTTTAATTAGTACTATTTGTAATGCAAATATCGCGTAATAAAAATTTAAAAAACTTAAAAATATATAGTTAAATAAGAATCTTGCAATCTAATATGCAATGATAAACATAAAGCTCTGTACCGAGATAACGTGTAAACTATTTTATATTAAGCTCCCTTTTCAATTTTAATAATTCCATCATTTCTCGCTTGAGTATAACTTCACGTTCTTCGATTACTAATTGACGTTCCCATAATAATAGTCTTTGATCTTCCATATTGAAATCTTGCATCATATAAATTACTACTTTAGCTTTCTTGGATTTAGTTTGTAGTTCCAGTTCTTCAATTTCTAATTGACACTCCTTTAATAATAATCTTTGATCCAAAATCTTGCATTAAATCAGTTACAACTTCAGCTTTTTTTGAATTTTTCTGTTACAACAATAGCTTTTTTAGATTTAATTTGTAATTATTGTGCCAACTTCTGGAAAGGAATGATAATCTCATTAGTCATTATTATTTAAATCATACCAGGATATAAAGCTAACTACCATAGTATTGTTACTCTATGTTGATCAAGCTCGTTAGTAGCTTGAACAGCCTGCAATGTCCGTGCCAATTCCAGTACATCTAATGCTTTGATCTGTGAGTTGACTATGAATATAAACTATAAAAAAAAGTTAGTAATAAATATAACTTGATTAAACCTTTATAATTCAAAGTATTATGCCGAAGTTTAACCACAGATAACTTGCAGGCTTATTCCATTTTTAGCTTTTTCCATAAATTTGATTTAGTTGGGTTAATTTCAAAGTCCATTAGTAATATTCATTTCCGAAATTACATTCTAAAGTTACTGGCCGTCTTTACAGAATTTCTAGAGTTTAGTTGCACTGGGAACGACACCCCAGGAATCCAAGGCGAAACAACACCCCATAGGACTGTTTGCAAGAACAAAGGACGACACCCCTCCCGTGTTATGCAACGTACGAGGAATGACACCCACACTAGTAATCTTAGGAGAAATGATATCTCCAAGCTCTTGCAATCTAGATTGTGCATATTACGTATTACTGTACTAGGAATAGATCAATACCTGATTCTTAAAAGGTTTGCAATATGGCGCGCACTTGTTCATCTTTTGTATCATCATTAATTATTCTATCCAGTGCCGTCAAAAATCTTTTTCGCCAAATTGCTGAAAGCTCATCAGCTTTGCCTTCTATAATTATTGGCTTTAAATTTTCAAGAAATCTATCATATGACCACATTTCTGCTCTATCTTCAAAAAAAAGAAGAAATCGCTTTGTCTACAAAACACAAATATAAATATCATAATTACTTTTTAACTCCATATCAATTCGAATAAAAAATGAATTTTGTACAACATGTAATGGGTGAAAAACTTGTCAAGAAATTATGAAATATAGCGAATGAAAACTTTGTCAAGAAATCACAGTATCTTTTTTCAAAGGAAGCCAATGTATATACCCGGTGAATTTTAAATTAACCCTATATTATATACTTATTTTAAAAAGTATAGTAATAAAAATTATGAATAATAAAAAATATTTTATTTCTTTAATTCATTCATACAAATATAAATTCCAATAAATTCTTTGGCTACTATGTAATCATTGAACTTTATCACATTCACAAATTTCAAGGGATGTCAAAAAACATGTTTTAAAACATTAAAGCACTTTAATAGCCTTTACTGCGTAATACATATTTGCAATAAAAATTTAAGCATTTTATTATATAATATATATTAATTTTCTTTTTTTTCATCATTTTCAAAAAGTCTTTGCTAAGATTTTTATTATAGTAATCATGCCGAACAATGTTTTAAAACAAAAAAAAAAAAAAAGTTTTAAAACAATAAAAAACTGATCTAAATTGATTTAAAACAGCTTGTTTTAAATCACTTGCCATCTCTACTCTCAACATATCAATTATGTACATCCTGTAGCTGTATTATATGTGGATACTTGATCTTCACCTGCTGTATTGCTTTTTCCAAACATTTTTTTGAATTAAAATACAAAAATACTTTTTTACCTATTTTATCTCGATACCACCATCCAAATAATTCTAACTTAGTGTAAAGATCCATTATATCTTTATCATTCCATGATCCTTCAGGTGTATCACTGTAATTTATTTCAAGGAAAACCTTATTACGAGGATGAAAGTCTAATGTTTTTTCAGTATACGCATACGTAAAATATTTATAATGACTACCCAAATAGTTATGAATGTATCTTGATTTTTCATCAACTGTTATATTATAATCATGAAATGCTCCTTTAAAAGAAATGAGATTTCATTTTAGAAGACCTAAATTAAATTTCAAATACTTTCAAATGCAAATATTTTTTTACCTTTCATCCAGGACCAAGTCTCTACTTTCCACCCTCGCTTAAGGGCTTCCTTTGCTAAAGGATTATAATTATCATCACTTGAAATAATAATCATTGTACCAGGATCCTTCGTTTGTATGGTATTCATCACAGCAATTGTAAAAGTTGAATTTGTGTAAGATAAACTACCTTTTTTCTCTCTATATGAATCATGGAACATCACTTTATAACCCAAAGTTTGAACATTATCCCATAGTGAATCTTCATTTGGTGGCTGAATTCCAACTATTGTTGGATTGCTGCTCATTTCTCGTCCATGTAATACCCTTAAAAGAAGACGGCCATAATCAATTTTGAGTTCTTTAAGAATTTCCGATCTTCTTCTTTGATCATATGCACTTGCATGCTCAATACGTCCAACGGTATATTTTCCCTCAAAAAGAATATTTAAATTATCAATAAAAATGGATACAAGATTTGTAAATGGTTTTGCAGTACCTGTATGTGACAATAAGTAAGAATATATGTCATAATAAATGTAAATAAATACAATAAATTTTAGGCATATTATATTTTCATACTTGGGGGATTACCCTTAGGAGAAGAATGAGAAGTACTTGAAACATTGGTAGAATGAGAATGGGCAGTACTTGAAATGTTGTTAAAAACATTGTTAGGATGAGAAGTAATTGAAACGTTAGAATGTGAACTTGAAACTTTGTTAGGATGAGAAGTACTTGAAATGGTACTTGAAACTTTGTTGGAATGAGAAGCTCTTGGAATCTTGTTAGAATGAGAAGTGCTTGAAATCTTGTTAGACATGATTGAAATCTGTTTAGACATGATTTAGAGATATAATTGTAAAAAAAAAAGAACAGTTAAAAAAAAAAACAAGAAAGGTATTAGGGCTATATATAGAAAAATTTGGCTGGTATCTTGAATTCATGATGTCCACTTATAAGTTATTAGTCAAAATGATTCAATAATCAATTATTTATCATCTTATAGAAGAGTTTGATAAAATTTGACTAAAGCTTCATTCATATCAATTAAAGTTCTCTTATTTTTTTAATTATAATATTATAATATCTCTAATCCATCATTCAACTATCAGTAATGGATTGTCAAATGATTAACCAGTTTCAGTTTCATATATTTGAATTATGACCAGTTCCAACATATAATGAGTTGTCAATCATGCAAATTTTCAAAAATGAAAATTTCAAGTGGTAATATGTACGTTCTGATGGCCAATCTGTGAGATTAATATTAATGAAATTTTAATCGGATGATTTTTTTTTTTGCTAATTAACGAAAAAAAAGCGCCATTCCCATCTCTGAACGTTGTCTTTAAATCTTTTCTTTTAGACCGATTTTTTTTTAATAACTATTTTTTTTAATCTTTTTTTTAATTTTTTTTAACAATAACAATATATTTTTTCAGACTCTTTTTAGATCGAATTTTTTTAGCACTATTTTTTTTCGGTCTTTTTTAGACCCTTTTTTTAATAACAATAATTTTTTTTAGAATGAATTTTTCTAATAATAATAATAATTTATTTCCCGGTTTTTAATTCGAGATTTTATTAATTTTTTGTTTCTATTTTTTCTTTTTAATACTGAAATTTTAATATTTTTTCAGTTTTTTAACACGATTTTTTCTCTATAATATACTGTATTTTATTTTATAATTTGTATTATTTATAGAAGCAATAATCACCGACAACATCAATTAGAAATTCTATTTTTTTAGATAATGATTTTATCATCCCTTCATATACAGCTTTAGCTTCGTTCAAAGTTAGAAGGTATATAGAGCACGCCTAATTGATTTCTTATAATTCAGTAATTCACGTCTTTTTTTTTTAGAAATAATATATTACAGTATATCAATAATTATTAATATTTAAATTTTCTGATTTCATTGTTGTATTTCTGTATTTGTGATGTGTATTTAATGTTAACTGATAAAGATAGCTCATTACACTTTATAATTTTAATTTTTGTTGATATTGATGAATTTTTTTGAATTCCATTTACGTATTAATCAACATTATTGGTTGCTCTTAACTTGAGTAATACATTTTACGAGGGAGATGGGTCGTTTATAGCTTCAGCAGTGGTAGTTGGCAATTTATTATATCTCAAATGACAAGGAATCAAGGACGTATAAGTATTATATTACAAAAGATTGAAATTTAAGTGTTGCTTTTAAATATTAAAAATTTAAAAAATTTCTCCACTTTACTGATGACTATTTAAGAATCCTTAACCAATTTTAATAAAAAGTTAATTAATAATTAACTAATAAATTAATAAATGAATTTAAGTCATAATAAAAGTAGAATATATATTTATTCGGAAAAGAATTTTGATCACCCCATTCGGGTGATCATTAAAGGTTATAACCTTACAATTTATGTCACAGGTGCATAGGTTATAACCTTATATGGGCGGCCCATGGGCAATAATTAA